>WEIT01017696.1:156182-201274 GCA_013389985.1 Dryoscopus gambensis
TCTCCCCGCAGCATCTCCTCCCCGCGGGCAGGAGCGCAAGGCGGCGGGCAAAGAGGCATCCTCACCGCCGCTCCCCATCGAGCGCGCCAACCCCTCAACGATGCCTTTTTTCCTGCCCCTCCGCGATCAGGGCACAGAAATGCCGCCAGCATCCGCGGGGCCCGGCTGGTGGGGCAGGGAGAGGAGCGGCCAGACCCTGCCCTGGGAGGCGGCTGCTGGGCTGCGGCGCTGCTGGAGCTGCAGCTGCAGGAGCAGGAGCTGGTACCCAGGGACCGGCAGCAGACACAAGGCAGACGTCCCCGTGGCTGTTCTCAGGAGTCAGGTTAAGCGGGTGGACAGCTCTTCAAATGTTTAAGGTACAGGGCTGAGCCTGCAAGGGATGGAGAACTCATCCTGTCCCACAAGATACCCAGGCCCAGGGATGCGAGGGGTACACTGAGAAAATGGAGGTCACCTCCCCTGTTGTGTCTTCCCCCCACATCCCACCCTGCAAGTTAATCAGGGCCATCTCCAAACACGGGCCTTAGCAAGACGCTTGCTTAAGATGATGTCCCCAGAAACAAAAACCCAAACACTTTGAGGAACCAAAACAAAACCCCCAAAGTGCTTAAACGCCTTCCCCGTTCGACCACCACGATGAAAACAGTCTTTCCAAAATGAGAAGACCTCAGAATCTGGTTTGTCACACACCACACTCTCACTCACACCGGTGTAGATTAGGATGCATCCTGGGTACCACTATCAGAGCTATAACAAAGCTCAATTCAAACAAAATAGGGTTGTAAGCATAATGAAAAGGCCTTGTCTGGGGCATTAACCTTCAGAGCAACTTTGGATCTAGGTGTAGTGCCATTACTTAGAGTAATGGGCCACCATCTCACTCTTCCTTAGAAAAGATAAAGGAGCGGCTAAAAGTAGATTCTGGGATAGCTTTCAGATTCTCTAAGTCATTTAGGCAAGATGAACTCTATCACAGTCTTGTGGGAATGTCCTTTAAACCGAACAATTACCAAGCTGTTTTCTAAGAGCACTGCTAAATTGGACAAGAATGAATCTGTGTTTCAGAGCCCTGCCCAGCTTATACATGGCATATTTTTGATTTCCTTATAATTTGGACATTCAGTCAACAAAAGCTTGATTTCAAAGTGGCCAAAGCCAGAGAGTGATGTGCTTATTTTGTACTGAAATGGGCCCTTGAGCAAAGATTTGCCACACTTGATGGGGATTAATCCAGAAAGCGAAGGAGAAATTCAGGTCCCGTGTAGATACTGGCACAAAGCCTAAATTTAGAAATCCAAAAGGCAAATGCTATTCATATGTTCATTTGTAAGAAGCTGGAGGCCTACTCAATGCTACCAGTGAAGGACACAGACCTCTCTTGGGTACTCTGACAGTGTTTGGATCATTGTCTGAAATTGGCACGCAAGGGGTTAACCATAGCTAAATTTCCTTCAGTACTCAGGTTTAGGAGGAAGAGAGGTTATCTGAAAGACAAAGATGTGATCTTATTCAGGAAATTAAAATTTCGCCAGTATTTGAGAGCTGTAGATCAAACTTTAGGCTGGGAACCTCTTGTTTATTAAGTAAATGGAACTGAAACAGGCAATGATTTTTGTCCTTAGCACTGTATTTTATGTGTCTCTCTTCTCCAGTATCCCACTAATTTACAAATATTTAGACATTAAAATGAGGATGGCATAAGCAAGGCTAAAGATCAAAGATATTTAAAAAGAAGAAAAAAAGGTATAAAATTCTAGTAGCATTTTAGCCTCAGGACAACACTATCAGAATCAAAGAGTTAGAGCGAGCAATAGGCTGAAAGAAGTGAGAAACATTTCTGGAATTAAACCTTCAATAAAGTACCAAGAAAATAAAGCTTTCTGGTCTGGCTTCTGGTTGAAGCAGAGGAAAATGCAGCCAAGAGAATTCAAGGATTGCATCCCTTTTAAGTTACAGGGGTCTAGCATTACTCAACTTTTTCAAAAAGGGCCAGTGCTTTGGAAGATTCCAGCTTGTAAATAGAACCTAATCCTTCAGAAAATGATAATTAAATCTTATTATTATTTCAAAAAAATTAAAAGGTGTTTTCTAGCAGCTATTCAGGTGTGTGTTAGAGACAGGCAGCAGAATAGTTCCTTGCAAGGAAAGCCCACACCCGCGTAGGGAAAGAAGGCACAAGGTGAGTAAAGCTAACAAGCAAAGACTGGCTCCAGGCTTTTTCAATGGGTGAAACCTGGACAATCATAAAAAGCATTTCTTAAGAACACAAGAAGGTAGGACATGAAGGACGAGCAAAGGAAATTTTTTCTTTACTGAATAGGAGTGAAAAAAAAAATACAGAGCAGAGGAGAACGAGAAGAGGATCTATGAAAACAAAGGCAACCTTATTTGTTTCTAGAATCTAAACAATAAAAGCAGTGAGTCTATTAATAAACCAGAAATGCTTTCAAAATAGAGACAATGAGATATCTTTTATGTACTCATGGAAAAAGAAACAGGGTAATTTGTGTTTGTAGGTGGTCAGTTAGAGAAGGATACTGATGCAAGAGTTCTATAACCCTCTCCATGAGCCCAGGGGGAAAGGAAGGAAGTATTCAGCAGAATACCTGACAGACTGGAATTTCATTTATTTGGATGAAAAAGACTCAAGCACTTGAGAAAAATTTTAAAAGTAAAAATGGGCAAAAAAGTGCTCAGATGGGGAACACGTTCTGGAGTCAAACACAGCTCTTTCTGAATCAGATCCTGTGATTTTGGTGATTTGAACGAAATGGTTTTTCGTTGAAAAAAAAATACAGAGCAGAGGAAAACGAGAAGAGGATCTATGAAAACAAAGGCAACCTTATTTGTTTCTAGAATCTAAACAATAAAAGCAGTGAGTCTATTAATAAACCAGAAATGCTTTCAAAATAGAGACAATGAGATATCTTTTATGTACTCATGGAAAAAGAAACAGGGTAATTTGTGTTTGTAGGTGGTCAGTTAGAGAAGGATACTGATGCAAGAGTTCTATAACCCTCTCCATGAGCCCAGGGGGAAACGAAGGAAGTATTCAGCAGAATACCTCACAGACTGGAATTTCATTTATTTGGATGAAAAAGACACAAGCACTTGAGAAAAATTTTAAAAGTAAAAGTCGGCAAAAAAATGCTCAGATGGGGAACACGTTCTGGAGTCAAATACGGCTCTTTCTGAATCAGATCCTGTGATTTTGGTGATTTGAACGAAATGGTTTTTTGTTGAAAAAAAATACAGAGCAGAGGAAAACGAGAAGAGGATCTATGAAAACAAAGGCAACCGTATTTGTTTCTAGAATCTAAACAATAAAAGCAGTGAGTCTATTAATAAACCAGAAATGCTTTCAAAATAGAGACAATGAGATATCTTTTATGTACTCATGGAAAAAGAAACAGCGTAATTTGTGTTTGTAGGTGGTCAGTTAGAGAAGGATACTGAAGCAAGAGTTCTATAACCCTCTCCATGAGCCCAGGGGGAAACGAAGGAAGTATTCAGCAGAATACCTGACAGACTGGAATTTCATTTATTTGGATGAAAAAGACACAAGCACTTGAGAAAAATTTTAAAAGTAAAAGTCGGCAAAAAAATGCTCAGATGGGGAACACGTTCTGGAGTCAAATACGGCTCTTTCTGAATCAGATCCTGTGATTTTGGTGATTTGAACGAAATGGTTTTTTGTTGAAAAAAAATACAGAGCAGAGGAAAACGAGAAGAGGATCTATGAAAACAAAGGCAACCGTATTTGTTTCTAGAATCTAAACAATAAAAGCAGTGAGTCTATTAATAAACCAGAAATGCTTTCAAAATAGAGACAATGAGATATCTTTTATGTACTCATGGAAAAAGAAACAGCGTAATTTGTGTTTGTAGGTGGTCAGTTAGAGAAGGATACTGATGCAAGAGTTCTATAACCCTCTCCATGAGCCCAGGGGGAAAGGAAGGAAGTATTCAGCAGAATACTTCACGGACTGGAATTTCATTTATTTGGATGAAAAAGACGCAAGCACTTGAGAAAAATTTAAAAAGTAAAAGTCGGCAAAAAAGTGCTCAGATGGGGAACACGTTCTGGAGTCAAACACAGCTCTTTCTGAATCAGATCCTGTGATTTTGGTGATTTGAACGAAATGGTTATTCCCCTCTCTTGTTTGCATTCCAGAAACATGAAAAAGCCCTTCTTGGCACAGGAGAAGCTGAACCATGTTCCCAGTTACAAGGGCAGCCCCATGGCAAGGACTAAGTGAAAGCCCTGACCTTTGCATTTGTGGAGCTCCTGCAATACAGGGCAGCTCACTGACCACGGAGTCCTTCACTCCCCCAGCAAGTTCCCTTCACTCACATAAAACCGACGCTTGTGGATCTCTGCCACCTTTTCCAGGATTCATCAAAGGTCATTTATGACATTACAGAACACCCTGAGCTGGAAAGGACCCACAAGGATCATCGAAGCCCAACTCCTCCATCACAGCACAGATACTTGACAAGACCACAGTGCATCTCCCATTTTTCCTTCAGGATCTGTCCTAAGCATTGTGGGGGTGGCTTAGCCTGATTATAAGCCGCAGCCCACTGGGTAGCACCCTGAAGATTATTCTTCCCCTTGGTCTGGAAAGTTCTGTTAAGTTCGGTTCTGCATTTGTTCTGTGTTACAACTCCGCCTCCCAAACTCCCTCATTGGATGGTATCCCAGTTGTGTCCTCCCCTCTCCCTGTCCCTCATTGGTTCCTCTTCTGTTACCGCCCCCCTTGAAAAAGGGTCTCCACACCTCTCTCGGGGCCAGTCTAGTTCCTGAATTCACCAGTCTGGTTCCTGAATTCGCTGGATTAAAACCTTCTTGGACTGAGCCGTTTCTGTCTCCTTTGTTCTTGGGGAACGCTGTTGCCCTAGATCAGGCTACCTGGTGCGAGCCGCCCGAAGAGGGAAAAAAGCGCATTTCCCACCCGGCTCTGAGATTCTCCGTTGCGTTTCCTCTGCTGCCTGCTGAGCGGCGAGGGTGCTTTGGAGACGCTGCTGCGCTGCCTCTGGCTTGCGAGCTCAGCCAGGGAAAAACCCGGAAAGCGTTCAAAGCATCTACTTGGAATTGGCATCCTAATTTTTTCTTGGTCTGTGACAAACTCTGGGCTGCAGTGGGCACCTGTCAGAGCAGGCTTAAGGGACTTTGGTTGTCTCTGAATGCACCTGGGAGAACCACAGGGAAGCAGAGAATTTAGAGCAGAGGGGCCTGACAGTGAGGTGCCTAACAAGGTATTATGATGCAGGGTCCTGTCTCTACTCACTAGATTTACTGTAGAAGCTGGGCAGGAGTTACTTTCCGATGTGCAGTGTGCAGGAACATGATAAAGTATTACAAGGCATGATAGGGCACAGCCCTAGAAGACAAAAATGGTTTAAAGAAAATCCTCTTGCATTTTAAGAGCACCACCTACAAGGAGGACTCCACATCAAACACACAGTTTCAAGAGCTTCTCAGGTAGCTCATCAACCCCTTGAAGCTTGTGTTAGTTACAATGCTAGAGCTTTACCTTTATTTAATGACCTGATGAATTAAAACACTGGTGGTTACTTTAATCAGCGGTTTAATGAGTGTATCATCTTAACGAAAGCAGTATTAATTACCATATACCACCCTAGACTATCAGAGAAAAATAGAAATCAAGATGTTTCGTGGTTTCCTACGTTTGTGTAAGTGTTCCTGCTGGTGTCTTACGTGGACTTGATTTAAGGTTTATGGTAAATTCTTCCCTTACCCCAAAGCAACATTCTGTCAGATCTACCAACTTTGCCTGGCCTAGGGAAAAAAAGCTGTAAATTAGCAATTATTCCTAGTGCAGTATAAGCCCAGATTTATATGAAGCTTTACAGGCCTCAGCAAGTCTGGATAAACATGGCATGAAAGGAGGTTTGTGGAAAAAAAGCCAGCCTAAGAAGAAGTCATCCTGGTCCATGAAGTTTTTGAAGCAAAGCTATTTTTCAGTGACAAATGCTCTTATGAAAATAAAGTGTGGCTCCTTCTTAAATGTATTCTCACCTAAAGCCCTTTCATTTCAATGACAGCAATGGATAAAACAATAACAAAAACAAGTGCAAAGGGTGGCTAGAATAATGTACATGGGTTGGCACTTGGGTGTTCAAGTGCAAATTTATCTTGGATTTCAGTTTGATAAGTACGGGCCCTGTGACTTCTGAAAGTGTGTCCCACAGCCCCCCTAGCAAACAAGTTGTCAGGTGTTTTTAAGATCTGTCTTTTCATAACAAGAATGATTGACACACTTCAGATGTGCAACCTGATCAGCATCCAGATGCTTATTAGTCTCTCAGCGCAGGAGAAGCAGTGAACTATTCCGCAAAAGGTCATTTCCCCTTTTAAAGTAGTCAGAAATCTTTGACATCAAATCTTTCCCTCATAAATAAGCATATGAAGGGTTTTTATTTGATATTTCTTTCCTTTAGAACCGTGCAGTGTTCACTGAAATGGGGTACAGAGAGGCACTGAGTTGGTTTTTTTGGGTTTTTTTTTTCCATAAGGGAAGCAGTAAACATGCCCACAGGGCCGATGAGATTTTTTTAACATTTAAACAGTGTATGCCACTTCCATTTATCTGTCCTAGGGTATCTGGATGCTACAGGATGCCTGAGAAACAGGTCGAGTTCTGTGAACAGAGTTCTATCTAAAAAAAATATTCCTATATTTACCTTTCTAGTGAGCTATTAAGTATTTGACCAGCCCTGCCTGTTATCAAGAACTGTCTCTTTTATAGTTCTCTCTCAAGTCTCGGCGGAGAGGGTTGATAAAAATAAGAATAAATCACTGCAGCTTCTAACTGTTCATATTCTGTATTGCACCCTCGGTGCTTCCTCCCAGATGCAACTTGCTTCTCCGTTTTTGTCTATGATCTAAGCAGGCCAAAGGCACGCTCCCACTGGGGAAGGAGGGAGGGTGGAAGTTTCTGACTGTCCTTAGCAACCTACAGCCATGTAAGTTGAAAAAAAGGGGGGAAAAAACCAAAAGTGATTTTTTTTTCCTGCTAAAGATGGGTGTATCCTTCTGCGGGGTGATCCTCAGTGATTCAACTCTACTTTACATTGCAGAACCAACCAGGCTTTTTATCAAAAAAGGGAAAAAAAAAAAATAAAGGAAGACTATCCAGAAGAAAAATTGAGCTCCAGTCAGCCTCAGACTTTTGCACCTTTCACCTCTAAAATATACTGACTTCCTCTGACCCTCAGAGGCTCTATTGATTCACAGAAATCTGAGTCATAGTTACAGGAAACACTTGTCTCCCCAGAAATTTACAGTAGGAGCTGAAATTTTGCACAGATAACATCCTTTTCTTCCCTGGCATCTATGCTGAATTTTTTTCTCTCTCTCCGTGGTAGGGGGGTACCACATCCCAATATAAATAGGCATGCCTTAAACCAGTGCCTTTTCACTCCCATTTCCCAAATGGCACCACCGAGCAGCCATTTTCACTTTAGAAAGATTTTTTTTTTCTATGCAAAGATATTATTTGCTTCTACATGTTGCTTCCCAAACACAGGTATTGAAGCATTTTTCAAAGGAATAAGACCATCTGCCCCCCTGACTGTGCAGGTGAGGGAAGTGTGTGGCTCATGTGCTCTGTAGTGCCAGAAAACCCCAGCTGATCAATCAGGCAGCAACACCTGACTAAAGCAATCGGTCACACCGTTTGATTAATTGTGCCAATTACCGGGCACTCAGAGTAAACAATTTCAAAAGCAACCCCGTGTGGAAAGTGGGCCTGCGGCTACATGAGAGCGGGGAAAATCGCTTGAAATCATAAATGTATTCATAAAAATCCCATTTCATTCACTAACAATTTACTTCCTAGGGGGTGGATTTCATTCAAAGGCGAGAGAGGAAAGAGAAGATTCAGCAAATATATTATCAGCACAGTCAGGTATTCTAATCACCGAGGAAAGCAGGTTGGCAGGATTTAAGAGAATTTTACCTATTATATGGAAATAGCAAGAAAATCTGTAGATTTACCAGCTAAGGCAAAAATGTTTGTTATTTAATTTCCATCTTTAGCATTTCAAAATCTCAGGGGTCAAAAAGACTGTTAAACACAAAGAACAGAATGATGCATGATTTTTTTTTTTTCATTTCTGCTTTCCTGTACATTATATGTGAGCTCATTCCAAGAGTAGGAAGGGGAAAAAAAATCTTTTTGAAACATAGGTGTTAGAACATCTCTATAGAATTCCCCCTCCATTTTTAGACCCAGTACACACCTATTTGCAAGATGTTAATTAAAAATAGCCTGCTTTCCTTCTTCATGATCATCTTTCACAGTCTACCCAGTTTACATAAATTAGCACACTAATATGTCAAATACATCAATTATGAGCTAACACGCTCTCACACTAATAGGATTTGCATTTTTTACTTCAGCAGACATAGGATGCCTTATTTTTTGGAAAGTAATCTAATAGCGATTGATAGGATCCGTCAGCCAACTGTGTCTTCTAACAGGACTTCCACCTCCAGGAATGATCCTTCACAGTCCATAGAGAAAGAGCTGGGTGTGAAAATATGCCAAGACCGTGGTTTGCTGTGCCTACTCTGATATCTTGAACGAGCCCTTAGGTGAGAAGAAAGCCAGCAGACCTGAGCCAGGCAGGCAGGTAGCTGTGCTGTCAGGGTGAGTTAGCAAAAGCTGAGCCCTCAGCTGCTGTCTTCACCTGAAACCAGCACAGAATCACAGAATGAACTAGGTGGGAAAAGACCTTTGAGATCATGAAGTCCAACCCACAACCTAACACCTCCTCTTCAACCAAACCATGGCACTGAGTGACACGTCCAGGCTTTTTTTAAACACTTCCAGGGATGGTGACCCCACCACCCTCCCTGGGCAGGTACACCAAGGCCTCTTTCTCCAACAAAGAAGCTGAAATACCAGGTAGGGTGAGCATGAGTCCCCTGAGCACATCTGCAACATCCTGGCCCCTTGGACCAGCCATGCCTGCTGGTGCAGGTGTCCACTCTGCACCCAGCCCCACCAGGAGGATGCCGGGCAGTTTCGTGTCCACCACCAGCCACTGAGCCTCACCAAGGGTCACCAACAGGTGACAGCTCACTCTGCCTGGGCTCTTAGCTGCTTCTCCATGACCAAAACGTGTTCTCAATCAACCTGTTTGCCTGATGCTGGCGGAGGACAGAGGACAAGATTTCATGGCAGGGACATTGACCCAGGTAAGATGGGGATAAGCTGAGGGAGAAGCCAAGTGCCTGTCCTTTCTCATGAAGGACACTCCTGCTGGTGTCCTTACCCAGTCCCAGCAGGAGCACAATAAAAGCTATGCCTGCCTCAAGCTCAAGGTAGGGTAACAGGTAAAAGAACACGCATTGCCCAAATTGAGTGCAGGTATCAACCTAGCAAACTAGGGGGTTTTATTCAGTTCTGGAGTTCCTGTGTCCTAAAGGAAACCATCTGATGCTCTGAGTTTACTACAAGGCAGAAGGGATTTTAAAAGGAAGAACTCCCACTGATTCTGAAGAGAACCCAAAGTTTCAGCTGACAAAGACTAAGCAACATATTGTCTTCTGCCCTGGCCCACATGGTCCTTACAGGGTGGCATTGAATTCTACTGAAAGAGTGTGGGGAAATATTGTACTTCAGAGGCATGTCAGAGCCTTGAGACTATCAGTCTCCAAGGTGGGGGTGGCAAAAAAAAATAAAAATCCATCACCGCTAGCAGTGTGCAAAAGAGTGCCTACATTAGCTTAGCCAAGGTTATCAAACCCATGACAAATATGGGGTTCACTTTCTTATGCTTCCAGACAACCCACAAATCTCAAAGTGCCAAATGAACTAAATTGCTATGAAATTAGAGTCATACAAAACTACATGCAACAATAAAACCCAGAACAATCTTCATTTCCATGGCGTTTTTGTCATAATTAAAAATATTCATAGAGCTTTACAAAGCATGAAATTACCTTGGCATTTCCATATCACAGAGTAGAACCTTGGCACTAGCTTGGGGTGAAACTGGAGCCCTGGGAGGCTGCACATCACACATCAAACAGGCATCTACAGAGCTGCTCACACGCGTGCCCAGCGCCTTGTAAAACCGGAGGCGGCTGCAGCATGGCCGGAGTGGCCCAGTGCTTTTGGACAAGACAGCTCTGACATTCTCTGTCAGCTTGGGAAAGCTGCACAAAGCGGGAGGTAGATCAATAGCGTAGAAAACATCAGAATGACATTATGGGGACTTTGAGAGAGGTAATGTGTTTCCAAGCATAATAGCTTCAGCTGCAATAATTAAATGTGGAGCTTTGCTCAGGCTGTGCATGGCAACAGCCCCTCTGAAGTAGGCTGCTGGGTGACGTGACCCAAATACATGCAGAGGGCTAAAAAACACCAAAACCAAAGGCACCCAGGTGCCTTTAACTCCCAAACTTTGAGTGTAACCAGAAGCAGCTAACAGTGGGTGATGTCCATGGGATTTGATGCACCTTACATTTCTATTCGGCAAAGGAAGTGAAAATGTGGCGCTCGCTATTAGAAATGTGGGAAGTGCTGTGACTGCTTCCTGAAAATGTCTTACTCTGTTAGAGCATCACATTCCTGTGAGAAATGTCTACTCAAGCCAGTAGATCAGTTTATAGGACAAAATGCGTTTTATTCAGCATAAAAGGCTTCAGAACTTGGTCCATGGAATTCACGGGATGACACTGAAAATATTTCATATACATCTCAAGAACACTGCAGCTTTGGGATTCACACCCATTTTCAACCCATCCTGATGTGGCCAGCACAACACACCCCCGCTGTCCAGGTCTCCTTAGATACTTGCTCCCAGGAATTTCACTCAGGTCTGCTTCCAACTTGAGGAGCTTGCTGCCCTTGGCCCGCTTGGAATTCAGAGGGCTCTGTTATTCCAGCAGCACACACAAATAGTTAGCAGAAAGGCACAGATCCATGCTGGGGTTCAGATTACCAAGACACAGATTTAAGTAGCCTTGTTGCAAATGTTTGACCATAAAAGCCCTTTATAAAAAAAAGAAACGAGTCTTCAGTTTCTGTCCCATCACTGAGTGAAACAACTAAGATTGTAATATCAAGGTGGATTTAGATGCATTGCCATCAAAGTAATTACATTTGACAGAGATGAGAAATGGGATCCTGTTATATATAACAACACACTTTATTACAAAAATCAGACTGCGCTAGGAAAAAAACCAACACAACATATTGAGGTCAACAGAAATTACTGTGGAAAAGAGGATGAAACTAAAATGACTGACAACACCCTGATGGAAACACAGATTTTCAGGATAATTCTCAGTGCATTCTAAGTCTCAGAGACTTATCTGCAAGATTTCTGTCAGTCATCCTCAAGGCACTGATCCATCCGACCTGAATCAAGGTATTTTATCATTTTAAGGTGCAATATTGATTCAAGTAGTCAACATGCCAGCAATCAGAAAGGTGAAGCTCGTTACTACGCTAGGAACAAGTTCATTGTTGCAATGACAGGAATAAACATTGCTGGACAAAGGCTTGACTGGGCCTGAAAATACCTGTTTTCTTCCAAAAGTCTCACGAGCAGAGTAGACACCAAAGAGACACAAGATAGCAGTGTTCTTATCACTGGGATGGAGCTAAAAATACTGGAAAGTATTTTTTAAGACAGGAGTTAGCAGTGGAAGTCAACAGAAAACTTCCTGCCAAGATCACCATCCATGCAGAACACAGAGAGGCGGATATTTAAGGTGATGCTTACTCTGAGCAAGCCCTCATCCAAAAAAACACAATCAAGCAAGAGCCTGGCAGAGAGCTGGAGGAGCAAGCAGAGCCCTTGTCTAGCAGCAGGGCACTCAAACCCCCAGAATCCAAAGGACACAGGTGCTGCAACAGCCCGACGTGGCACGGGCACAGAGCAGTTTGAGGCTGACATCAATCACCCTCAGCTGCCCAAGCACTCACTTTTGCCCCTCCTTCCCATGTGCAGCGCTGCAGGAATCCAGCACGTGGATCTCAAATACCCTCTTTTGCGTTAAAAATACCTCCTTTGTCAGTACCAATGCGTTACCTGGGCACACCTGTACAAATCTTGCTGTCTTCTATGGATTTCCTGCTTTCTACCCATTTACACCTCTGTTTTAGCCTTATTTTTATTCCCTATTCTTTAAGTAAGCTGACCTACTTAATCACTTTATTTTTCAGCTCCACTGAGTACCACTTATTAGTGTCTGTTAACGTCAAAACATACTGCAAGTTTTTTATTTTTCTGGCACGTTCTCTGCACTTATAAAGTGAAATAAAACCATCAAATGAGAACAGGATCAGTAACCAGCTATTCTTAGCCCTTTACATGCAAATCCATAAACTATTATTGCACTCATTTTTAGTCCAAGCTCTCCAATAACTCTGAAGTATTTGAATGTTAGCATCACTATAATCAAGTTAGTATAATTTTCAGTAAAAATGCATAAAATTAAAGAGCTATCAGATTACACTTTGTTTTCATACAATTTAACCTAGAGCAAGCAATATTTTGACTTTCATTTTAGTGTGGCAAAGAGCTCCACAATATTAATTAATTAAGCCTTAAAATCCCTCTCCCTAACAGGAAAGTCTTATTATCTCCATAAAACAGATAGGTAAGCTGGACTCAAACTGTGTCTAATGACTTGCCTGACTCGATGACAAATGCAGGAATGGAGCCAAGAAGTTCACTTTCCCAATTTCTCCTGCTTTATCACTGAAAACCATTCTCTGACTCTGGGTAAGCACACATGAGCTGCCTCAATACGTGTAGTTAGTTAGGCACATAAACAAATTTCACTGTATTTGTCTTTTGGTCTTCCATAAGAAAAGACTCCATCAAGTCATGTTCTAATTAATACAGGAAGATGGTCAATATAATATGTTGACATCAAAGCTCGCATTTGCTGATAGTATAAGCCATCTCATTAAATGGAAAGAATTAATTATAACAGTTTATCAGTGTCAAGTTCTGAACTAGAGGCTCCCAGAGCAGTGAATGCATCATTGCACCTTGTTTGAACTAATTTTCCTTTGCTGACAAAGTCAAATATGAATGTGCCAATGTTTATGAACTATAAAGCTTTTCCAAATCCATGCATTATTGTCTGACTCGATTTTGCCACAGTAAAAATCAATACAAGTGCAGCACACTAAATTAGAGTAGCTATGAGCAATACAGTGTGTGTGTAATATCCGTGGTAGCCTTCTGAATACATTAGTGTCTTGCAGCAGAATTAATTAAATTGGTATCAAAGATAACTCTATTGCTTAATATCTTACAGTGAGTAAGGAAAACCCTTCAGTGGATTTAAGATCCCCTCAGGAACGTGAATGTCACTGGGAACTAATAGGTGTTAAAGTAAGCCTGTGCCAAACTTGGTGAGATTTAAAAAGCGCATCACTGAATTGGTGGGACACAGCTGTTAATTCCTAGTGCTCGGGTTATTCCCTGTGCTGGGAGGGACACTCAGAGATGCAGCTCTGAGAGGAGAGGGATGGGGCAAGGGGATACATTGGAGACCACCTGATAGAGGAGCACAGACACACCAGGGTATTGGTGTGCAACCCATTCACCACGCGCTGCACAAATGGACTCTGACAGCGAAATCCTTCTCACAGCAGCAGCAGCCATCATGTCCCCCTGGACCTTGCTTGTGGGTGAAAACAAAGCTAAACATTGAGCATAGTCTCCCACAGCACAGAAAACAAGTTTGAGTGCTTTTACCTGATGGAGTCTGGACAGAGCAGGGGTGTTTGCAGAGCCCTGGGGCTCCACCTCCAGAGCAGGAAAAAGAGGAAGGAAAGGGGGACACATCCAGGGAAAGTGGAAAAGCTGTCTTTGATACTACACAATTACAGGGCATAATGTCAAAACATAATTCCAGGGATTAACCAAAATCCAACAAATCAATTTTTTCCCCATGCAAATATTTAAATGTGAATAATTCTGTAAGGAAATATGGACATTGAGACAATACAGAGAGAGCTGCCTCAGCTACAAGACTCTGGCTAAGCTTGAAGCTAGCTGGATTCAGGGTTTGGGCTGTGTCCTATCTCTGATCCTTGTCAAATATGGCTAATTTGAGAAATTATGTTGACATTTGCACCTTCACAGGCATTTATTGGAGTAAAGCTTCCAGCAGGCACCAGTGTCTAGTGCACTGAGAGGTTAAAGCAGTATCTGTGTGATACTGTCATGGTTACTTTACTTTATGAAACAGAGCAATAATCTGGAAGATGGTAAACAACCTTACTGTAATTCAGAATCTTAATGTGTTATTTTCACATTACAGAATATTTGGACACGAACATGTAAGAAACAGGCAGCCTATGACATTCTGCCCATTGCTTAGTTTCAAAAAAATCACAGGCTTGATCTTCCCTACAGAAAAATAAATTGAGTAGGACATAGCAGGGGAGGAAATATCAGAAAGAGAACGCAGAGAGCTCAGAGAACAGCAATGCTGGTGTCACCCACCCAAATTAAAAACATGATGAGAATTTTAAAAAAATATAATTAAATCCCTTTACCCTGTCTTCACCCCAATCATTGCAATTCTCTACCACAGCAACTCAGTGCATTCTTCCGCCCTCTTTTACACAGGAGCTTGTTGCTGCCACACTGAATTATGAAGAGTACAGAGAGGGTTACAGGGAAATGCTCCACCAGCAGCCCCCCGCAGGGGTTCACCAATATTGTCAGCAGGTTTGAACAAAATTCTCTGAAACATTGCCACGCTGTGGCAATTCAAAGTATAAGATTTTCAATTCTCTATTGAACAGTTCAGCAGTTTTCTATTGCTGTAAAATCTGTTTTTAAACTTATGGCAGATAATGTTAAAAAGAGGAAGATTTCTGGCAAAGAAATGGCTCCAATTACAATATAGGGAAAAAAACCCGCAAAACCCACTGAGAAGCAGTATCACATCAGTGTACACAGCTTTAGCTTCAGTGATTCCTGATTTCAGCCTGCATCAGCACTCAGTCTTAATATTATCATAATGTAGTGCTTTCTGTAGGATAGAAAACAAAAACCACGGCTATAGAAAGGGACCTCATGAGATTTCAAGCAGTGAGGATGACGAGATCCTCCCTCAGCCCTTCCCAGAAACCAGCTATGCTTTTCCATGCTCCAAAAAACCCCCCTAAATGCAGTTTAACATTAAGCAGCTTAGGAGAAAGTGAAAAACCCCTGTGCCTGTAATCAGCAGCAAACGCAGGAAGCCAGAGGCAGGTTGCTTTTGGACCTCAAACTGTGGAAGCTTAAGGTGCATCATAGTTAATGAAGGGGCTGCCCCCAGCAGGACAGGTGCTTATTGCTTCTTTGTGCTTCCCCTGCCACCCAAAAATCCAGCAGCACCCAGAAATCCCCACTGCATCCAGCAAAGGGTTCTTGTTTGGAAGTGGTGTCTCAATGCAGCTGTAATCAAGGTAACAAATACAGGTGACGTACAGAGAGGCTGTGCTACACAAGGGTCCAATTAAAATCCTGCTTGCAATTTATCAACCACCTGCAAGCGTGCTGATAACAATTCTGCCTCCTGGTCAGCAGAAAAGTTGTGACCGTGAAAAGGATCCCGAGCAGGGGCTCCTAAGAAAAGTGAAAAAGTCTGCAATGGACACCACTGATCTAATCATGCACAGGCAGGTACTCACAGCTTCCTTCCTCTGTCTTTTTAACTTCTTTTGGATGAGACGTAAAACCAATTTCTTAACTACTCCTGTGATTACTAAGGATTCTACAGCTCATCCATTAGGATTACAGGTGCTAAATGCAGCATCATGCCCAAGTTCTTGTCTGGAAAATATGATCCAACTCTTCCAAAGCTCTTTTCTGTATCAGTTGGATGAGATGCTTCTTTACCTCTCCTCCTGTAATGGAGTAGCTGCAGTTAGCAAATGCTGAGAGTGACCCTCTCCATTACTTTTAATTGTAATTAGCTGATTGGGGGGGTGGAAGGGAAGTTTTAAAGAGGCAAGATGAAAAATGTGCCTTAAAGGAGAGATTTAGATCTTTTCACTGAACCAAGTCTAAAGTACGGTCATAATGAAGGGTGAGTGGGATGGGCTTGTTTTGAGTGACGTGATTATTAACTGATGGGAACAGCATCCTTCTATAGAGAAAACTTTCACAAAAGCTGAGTGGAGTGTTCAGAAGAACAGGCAAAGCAGGAAACACTTTTACCACACACTAACTCTGTAGGTGTCCCTCTTTTTACCTGGAACATTTGGTTGTGCTGCTTCTATAAACACACAAAAGGGGAAGTGATTTGGAAAGGCCACAGTAGAGTCAGTTAAAACATTTTGGCAAAGGTAAACGTTTTTATCATTTTTATCTGATGTGATTCACAAATCTGTAGTAAATTCATGCAATTACCTGAAAAAAACCCTAAGTTGTTGAAAACCTTTTACTATTTCAATCTTGTTTCCATTTGTCACATTAAATTTATGTTTTGTTTGGAAGCAAGCCTCAATCTGAAGCAGTAAGCAATCCAACAAGTACTACTACCAAGTAAAAACATTTTTATCCCTCTCCTACCTTTTGGGGATTTTATCTTAGGAAATTGACAATTTTATTTGCTTGTGGCTCTGGGTCTCACAAGCAATTAGTTACAGAAATGAAAAAAAAAAGGGAACTCAGCTGTTCTGAATCTCCTTCATAGACAGACTTTTATAAAATTAAGTTCCTGTTGCAAGACAGGGCTCTCTGTCCCTGGCACTCCTGACCACACAGCTACTTTCCTGACAGCCGTGGCTTTTAAGCACAGATTCTCAAAAAATTTCTAGAGGGAATGGGAAAAAACAAAGCTTTAATTTAAAACGTATACCACAGCCTTCCTATCTGATGCTCTACAAAATCACGTTCTCAGAACAAAAAGCCAAAGTCTTCTATCATTTCTGAGTCTAACATGACTTAGTTATGGGTATCCAATATTTATTTCATACAAAGATTGTAATAGTTGGCCTACATATTATTCTGAAAGTAGCAATTTTCCATTCTCAGTATCTCATTTTCAAAACCAGCGAGTGCTGTTGTTATTAGAAAATCCAATCGGTCCAGCGTCACCCTTCAGAGAACATATTACAGCTCTGGTTTATTTATTAATCTGTCCCCATGGGTATCTGTAGGACCACAGCCAAAGACTCTCCTGGGGCAGCTTTCTTAGCCTGAGCACCACAGCTCACCAAAAAAAGGCTGGGCTGCATTCAGAGCTGTGGAGGAAGACCTGATTCCGGTGTTGGAAATTCCCAGTGGCTGGAAGCTCTGCGACTTTGGATATCTCTGCACCAGCCTCCAGCTCACCAGGAGATGCCCGGGCTGTCTGAGTCCTTCCTCACGTTGTAAGGCTGTAGGGCTGCAACTGCTCACCCACAGGAATCAGGCTGTGGGTCCATACTGACGTCTGTCTTCATCAAAGTAGTCAGAATTTAATTCCATGCCACAAACGCTCCCATTTGACGCAAACCAGTCCATTGGCTGCATTTTGCATTTGTGCAAAGCTCTCCTGTGCGTAAGGACAACACGTTGTAGCCTTCACCTCATTTGCTGTAACTTTGGACTTCAAACAAGTTCTTTATTCAAAGTGAAGACGTTGAGGACACAAAGAATGCCCACTGGGGAAATTTCTCCAAATGCAATGGTTTTCTCTGAAGCATTTTGGAGCATCAGGGAGATCCTAGAAAGGTTTTATAATTCTGTTTTGATTCCACTGGCTCTTACACACAATACATTTCCTGCATACTTGACACTTGTCATTAAAGGATCCCCATTCTTCCTGAGTTTGCATTACAATTAATCCTCTTCTAAGCAAATCACCACAGGCCAGATGTCCTCAGCAAAGCTTAAAAACATTAAAATGCATCCTACCCTTCCTTTCCCTTTTATGATCTGCATTCATTCTGACAAGACTGGGGATTTCTGGCCAACAGAGGTTTACATATCACAATTCACAGGATGCAGAAGAAGCAAAACCCTAAAGCAGAGGCCGAAGCAACAGCGTGGCCCCATTTGCTTCTCCTTGGCCTGTGGTGGGGTAACGAGGCTATGAAACAATCAGGGCCTTCCGAAGGGGAAGAGAGAGAGAAAAGTCAGGAGAGATAAGAAATTTCGGCCCAATTCTGAAAAAAATCTGATAGGAATATACGAACACCTACAAATGATACAAATAAATCAATCTGATGTCTTTGCTCTGAAATTAGACAGGAAATATATCAAGTCCCAGAGAGACTACAAATGCCATGGCTGTGAAACAAGCCAGAGCGCATAGAAAGAGGAACATTAAATAATTCTGAGGGTCTCAGTTATTTCAGAAGGAGGTTTGTCAGTTAATTCTTATTTTATCCCACACGGTTAAATTCCAGAACAATTACTTGAAGTACATGTTTTTCACAACACATTGCAATGGATAGTTTAAACTGCAGTAATTTCATCTAGTATAACCTACACACTCTATGTTCTGTGAGCAAGGATGTGTTAAAAGACCCTAACATTCAAGCTCCTGAAGGTGGAGAAATCCAGTCTTACATTTGGATTAAAATACAGTGTCGGAAACATAATTTTCTTCTTGCACAGCAGACCTTCCTTCCCATTCCTAGGTGCATCAGAAATAATAGCAAAAAAAAGAGTCCACCTAAATAAATACATAAGGTATACGTAATATATTATTTTAATACCTTCATCTAAGAAAAATAATGGATTGCAAGTTGTGCAGGACCTTTACCAGAGTGAAAGCTAATTCAGAAAGAAACGAGGTGTGCTGCTTTTACTACAAGTGTAGCAGAATAAGGATGAGTTCCACCCCTCCCTGGAATACACAGGGGTACCACCCACAGGGCAGAACATGAAAAGTTCTGCTTTCATTTTTCCCAGAAGAGCAATGTGTGTGTAATGCTCCAAGGTCTTTTTTGGGGCTGTTTTTATAGTGCTCCCTGGCAGAGATGGCATCGGTCACCTTTCCACCTCAGCTCTCCTCACGCCAGCAGCTCTCAACCTTAAAAGTCACACTTGTCATCCTGCATCCAGGCAGCACGCTCTGCAAGCTTTCCATCTGCTTCATTTGCTCCTTCCAGAAATAAAACCTGCTCACTAAAACACTTGCCAAGCAATACGGATTTTTCTGCCAGATTCCAGACCTTCAGTTTAAAGTCATACACTCGTAGAATGGTTTGGGATGGAAGGAACCTTAAAAGTCACCTTGTTCCAACCCCCTTCCATAGGCAGGGATACTTTCCACGCTTTCCAGGTTGCTCAGGGCCCCTTCCAACCTGGCCTTGGACACTTCCAGGGATGGGGAGTCCACAACTTCTCTGGGCAACCTGTTCCAGTGCCTCACCACCCTCACAGTGAAGAATTTCTTCCTTGTGTCTCATCTAACGCTACCCTCTCGCAGTTTACAGCCATTCCCTCTTGCCCTGTCACTGCATGCCCTCTCCAGCTTTCCTGTAGGTCCTTTATGTACTGGAAGGTGCTGTAAGGTCTCCCCAGAGCCTTCTCTTCTTGGGGCTGAACAACTCCAGCTCTCTCAGCCCGTCTCCACAGAAGGTGCAGATCCAGTGAAATCAGCACATTAATTTCTCTGCACTCGCTATGGAGGGGAGGGAACCTTCTGGAAAGTAGCAGGAAACTACACACGGCGTCTTCTAGTGCCTCTCTAAAGGAGACCAGCACCTCCATAAACAGAACACTGCGCAAGCTAATTCAGTGATGCCCCTTGCTTGGAGAATTTAGATGCGTCATTATCCTCTTCCTTTGGCTTCTTTGTAGGCATGAACACATACACAACAAGTCTTTTACCTATATATATATATAGTATATACCAATGAAGCACTTTCTTTTGGTTTATAACAATTTTATTCCACTGTTTGTTGTTGTATTTCACTTTTAAGAATGAAGGCGTAAAACTAATGTACGTACTAGAATCAGAATGCATGATTAGTGAATGAAACTATGAAAAAAACGCAGTATTTATGTAAAATCTGCATTTAAATACAATACCACTGAGTGAATATATATCATAAATTCACCCTTTGCTGAAATAAAGGTTCCCCTTGAATATAATTTTTAACAATGGTCAGTGACTGCACTCAACCAGAGACCTGCCAGTAACTGACAAATTCTCTCCTGGTGTAACTCACCTGAAGCCAAAATTCCCTGCAAGTATAACCCAGGGAAGTTGATGGAGCTACTGAGAAACCTACATTGCAAAACAGAGTGGGGTGTGACTCCTAACACTCAGTTAAAACCACAAAGATAAATTTAGCTGGATCACCAATGCTGTTATCTAACCTAAGCGGGGAACTGAAGAGAAAAGGAGGCTCAGGGAAGACCTTATTGCCCTCCAAAACCACCCTAAAGGTTGTTGTAGCTGTGTGGGCATCAGTCTCTTCGCCCAAGCGATGCCTTAGGTTTTAAATTTTATATTTTTTCAAATCCAGTATTGCCTAGTGTGTGAGTCTGGGGTTTCTTGTAGCTCATTAGCTACTCTCTTAGGCCAGATAGACACAACAAAGCTTCTCTGAGCTTGCTATTCAAGGACACTCAGATTGTCCTAGGCCCAAAGATGTAAACTAGGGCTGCGAGAGAGGTGGAGGAATTGAAGAAAGCTAAAGTTTTAATTGGTGAATTTATGCTGATATGGAAATGGACCAAACCTATAAAAGTGTGAAGAACTCGTGACCTGCCATCCATCTTGGGGTCCATTTTGGAAGTAGCCGCTGGCTCCCCAGGGTGTACCTTTGAAGGCCTTTCAAATAAACACCTACCTTTATTCCCTTACTCTTTTCTAGTCTCTGTTTCTAGGTGGCTGGAGAAGGCACCACAAGTAGCAAGCCTCTTGTCCAGGAGACAAGAGGAAACAGCCTCAAGTTGTGCCAGGGGAGATTTAGGTTGGGTATCAGGAAAAATTGCTTCATGGAAAAGGTTGTCAACCCTGGAACAGGCTGCCCAGGGAAGTGATGGAGTCACCATGCCTGGGGAGCTTTAAAAGGCATGTAGATATGGCACTTGGGTTTGGTAGTGGGCCTGACAGTGCTGGTTGGACTCGATGACCTTAAAAGTCTTTTCCAGCCTAACAGATTCAATGATCCCACGACTCTGTGACTGATGATTCCCATCTCTCAAGTCAGTGAAAGCTGTGTTTCACAACAGGAAGAGCGTTTCAATTACCAGCGTCTCACGGCAGCACCACATTTTGCGTTTGAAGAATAGAATCACTCACCTGTGCTGGCCAGTGCCCTTCCCAAAGGCTCGCCGCTGCATTCCCACATTCCCACCCTCCTTCGGGTCTGTGCCCGTGGCCTCTCCAGCTCCTCGCCAAACTGACCCGCAGGTGGCAATGTTGGATCAATTTTTGGGGACAGCGATACACAGAGTGGCCTGACGATGTAGCGCAGTTGTCTTCTCACTGCTCCTATTTTCCATTTCATGGGTCACTTCTTGTTTATTTTCATCCTACTCTGGGCACTCACCATAAGATACATTCTAGTGCTGAAATCACTTCTAATTTGTTGATACTTGGGTTTAATCTTCCACCATTTACAGGTTTCCTAGGTGGGTTTTGTGTAGCGATAAAGTTTTGGGAGTATGGAAGAATTAGATTTCATTAAATTCTCTACTTGATGCCTTCTGTAGCCTGTACTTGGCCGACCTTGACAGGCTCAAAGGAGGTGTAAATTACCACTCCACGCTCAATACATTTAAGACTCCTTTGGGCCAAGAATTTATTCCAGGAGCTCCAGTACTTTAAGTACTGCTGCAAGGAAGAGAGAGTATCCGTAATTTCTCTTCCTTTTCTTTTTCCTGCACAGACATGAAGCTGGCAGATGCTAGGTCCCCCTAGGCCTCATTATCAAGCCATAAGGTAGTTGTGAGCTGCACATGGGTTTAGCCCTCTGTATCATCACGCCAATCAGAGGCACAGAAATGAAATGAAAAATGCAGCAACGTGGCTGTGTGCACTCTTCATCACACCGTATCTGCTGATCCTACAGAGATCAGGAAGTCTTTTGGCCCCACACACTGAGGCAGAGGGAGCACCGAGCTCATCTTATCTGGGGTACTCCTGCTTCTCCTCCCAAAGCACACAAAATCCACTGTTTCACGAGTAACTGGAAGTGCAAGGCAGCAGCCCCTCCTGTGGTGTGATGCTCTGGTGTGGCAGGGATGGGTGACACAGTGACAGCTGCATGGGTTGGTGCAGGGATGTGGCTCGAAGGGCTGGGAGGGCAGCCAGAGGCACCTCAGCCACGCCCGTGGCTGGGACCTGATCGCTAAAGGGGCATGAGAGAATGTGGAAAGGAAACTCTTCTTCCTCTAAAAGTCTCAGCGGGACTCTGAGGACAGCAGCAAGGGAAGATGGTAACAGTAGGACTTCCAGAATAAATTTTGGCAATGTATTGTAATGAGGAATATACAGCCAGGAGGTGGAAAGGAGCTTTTGCTCAGCTGTAGCAGCTCCTCTGGAAGCCACAAGGATCACGCACGTCTCAGATCCCAGCTCTCTTACTCAGCTAGATGAGAGAAAGGAATACCCACCTTCTTCAGTATAAGCACTAGAGAGAAACCAGTGCTCACAGCTGGTCATTAACTACTGCAGGGAGCAAATTTTAAGATTATTTTAAAATCTCTTCGACCCTTTTAAAATTCCTTTAAACCTTATATTACATGTGTAGTGAAGATCATCAGTTTATATTGCTCAGTCATCCTGCACATGTTGTGGGGCTGGTAAAAGGCTGCAACTCCTGTATTTTGGTTATTTTGAATCTATTTTAAGCTGTCTGAAATAGACTGTTTCTTGATAATCTCCCAGTTTACCAGTGTACCGCAGAAAGGTCCATATCCAGTTCCAAACAGGGTGAGAAAGAAAAAGAAACTAGTTGTATTTCTATTGCAGATTTCAAAGCTCTTGAGGAACAGAAGCAAGCCCCAGAAGGTGCCAGCAGCTGCAAGGGGAATAACTAAACCCATCCAAATTTAAGTATTGAATTTAAGGACCTAGGTTCAGGAGGATTCTTCTCTTGTCGTTGGACAGAATCAGCATTTTTGGAGGCAATTCAGCTGTTAAACTTTCTACAAAGACTGTTTCAGAGCTGGAAAATGACTCTGCTTCTAATTCAGGCATCTGAGGGAGCAGGAATTCCTGATTTCTCAATTCTAGATACTCTGTTTTTCTATAAAAACAATCCCATAACTTCTACGATTTTTTTTTCTTTTTACATTAATTTACATGAGCACAGGAAAAGTAGTACAGAAGCATTAATAATTGGACTAGTAATCACTGATTATGCTTCAGCTGCGTGCAGCAGCTGAAAAACGTATCATTGTGTAGCTTATTTCAGATATGGAAATTATCTACTGTGAGTATGGCTATCCCACAGGAGAACATGCCAACATTTGGACTTTTGTTTCACACACTCTACTAGCAGCAGGACTGTGATCAACAAAAAAAACTTTAAGAGTAATCCCACCCTCAGAAATCCTCTGGAGAACTCGCTGCTGAGAAACTCCATCCTGGAGGCTGCCAGAAGCTCTAATCAGCTAATATATCAAAGCTGGAGCGCAGCCTGTCTGCTCCCCCGATCCCAGCAAGAGTTAAAACAAATCTCGTGGGTCAAACTACAAATCTAAGAATAAGCAAGAAAATATGCATTACTGCACTCTGCAAGATTGTGAATGGATGATGGTGATCACGACAATGCTTTGATGTTGCACCCAATACATTCCTACAGATATTCCGAATCCCGCGTTTCTGTGGATTTAGCGTCGGCACAGTGAGCCAGGGGTGAACGGAGGCATGTGGTTTGCTTCCCTGCTTCATGCCAGGCAGGCATGCTCGCATTTTTTGCCTTTGTTGGCATTCAAAGAGGGTAAACTGTCACTTTAACAAAGCGGTTAATTAATCACAGGCTGAAAGGGTGAACCAGACTTTTACAGTCGGGAGACATTTCTTCCTCTTTCCATTACAAGCCTTTTAAAGGTCGCACGGTCCCAGCCAAGGAGTCACTATCAGCATCGGGCTTAAGGAGCACATGTGACTGTGGCTGTACTGCTCCTTCTCACTGGTTTTACACAGTTTCTCAGATGTGGAGCTGGATTAAACCCCTAATTACACTTTCATCTTCGTAAGTCCATCTGAGTCAACTTTCTCAAAATATTAAGTCATTCAGTTAAAAGCAGAAGGAAACAAAAAAAAACCCCAACCAACCAGCAAACCGGATTGCTCCCTGAGATAACACTTTTCTTTTTGTCTCTTGTGCAGAGTGAGTAGTAGTTCCAAACCTAGACACCCAAGAGGCCACCCCTTTTCCATTTAAGTGCAGTGTATGATTAACCCCAGTTTGCCTGAAGCCATCGGAGTACTGCGAGGCAGCACTTCTGGGGCACAACAAACACTGCGCCCAACTGTTTGCTTGAGGATGCTCCCCGTCCTGAACAACAGGTAAAAGTTGTAGGATGATCTCTGTGAATCCTTCAGTCCCCTTAAGCCCTATAAGAACCCATAGATTTTCAGGTAAGTGTAGATTTCATTTTTTTTAGGAATGCTGTTAATGATACAGGCTCTGATGGGGTTTTTTATTGTTTTATTTTTTACCAGCTGTAGGGTTTCCCTGGCAAGTGTCTTTATGAAGGAAGCAGCATCATCCCAAGTTCAACTTTGGCACTTCCACGCAGTAAACAGGACTTTCCTAAACAAGTAGCCAGCCCTAGAAGTTTCACTGGGGCTACTTTTAGAAAATATTATTGCTCAATTGAGCTAAAGCAACCCTGGAATATCCTGTGTGAGCAAGTGGGACTAGAGGTCAATAACCTTGGATGTATTTTATTCAACAGATCAAATAGCTGTAAATTATCCCTGAGGTGGGCGAGATTAAGTCAGATAAGAGCTAAACTGTTGTGGTCATGCAGAGTTTCAAGACTCTGTTCCAAGTCCAGGCTTTTTGGAAGCTAGTGATTAAACACTGGAAAAAACTGTGAAATGTTTCAGATAAATAGAACCATTTACTCAGTGGGAAAGGGCATGAACTGCATTTTCTTAAGGACAAGCAAATGTAGAAGGACTACTACCAGCTTGGTTGAACTCCAAAAGCACATCTTCCATGTTAAGGGTAGATGATTCACATGTGGGGTGGTCAGAAAAGGGACTCGTGTTGGCTGGTTGTTATCTGATCCTTATTAAGCACATATAATGAAGTGTGGCATAAAGGAAAATGAGGTGGTGTGCTGTAGAAATTTGCTTTGTAGGCATTTGGGTGGTCAAAGCCTTGGTGGGGGGCTTGCAGTAAAAGCTAGTTCTGGGGCAACCCTTGCTTTGCATAATGAGAACCTAAGCAGCTGGAGGTCTCTCTGAAATCTGGATGTGGCACTCCAGCAGCTTGGGGACCATCTGCAGTTACTTTCATTCATGTATTCCTCTTAACTACCTTAATGGTTAGCCAGTATATCATCCAGTGGAAATGGCAAAGTACCATAAGCCATAGAGTCTGAATTAGGAATTCCTGCATCACGTCAGTAATTTATAATTGGTTTAGAGCAGCACTTTTAAAAAGATCTGTTTAGAAAGAGGTCCAGTTTCGATTAGGACATAAGGAGATGGTCTGTTTAAATAATTTGAAAATTATTTCAAATCTCTGTCCAAGTACAAGTGAAACACTTTTGGAGGACCGAGAAATTTAGTCACTTTATTCCCCATTTCTCTTCCTCTACATGTGTTCATAACTACAGACAGCTCAGATTAAATCTACATTTAAACTCTATGTCTGGATCTGAATATCCTCTCTCAAATGGTAAAAACCACAGCCCCAGATCCAAACACCCAAGGAAAAAAAAAACAACAAACAAACATTGGATGCTAATGCAAGTCTTGGGAAGCGTGAGGAGTTCTGAACTAGCTCTCTGTAAGCCAGCAAGTGTGAGCTCAAAATTGAAGCTGAACTCTGACCCACATATAAGTTATGGATTCCTGGGTTATTTGCACAAATCACTCCTTATAAAGTAATTTTTTTATCACATTTAGTTTGAAAAGGAACACGCAGAACCCAAAACACAGCAGCCCTACAGTGAGTTCCGGACATAACTGGCCCCGCAGGACTTGAACCCACGGAGAGCCCAGCTCTGGCAGGAGGCAGCAGGGTCACTCTCCCAGCCCAGGAGCCTCTGCCACCATGTCTGTCCGGGGCTGGGGGGGACTCTGAGTCTGCTCCCTCTGCTGGAACACAGCCTGGCCTTGGGGAGGGGACACCACAGGCAGATCCAGCCACCCACCTGCAAATCCCCCAAAGCAGCGTCCTCGGTGTCACCCCTGGAGCCAGGCTGGCCAGCTCTGGGCTGCTCTCCCACCTCACTCAGCATTCAGTGCTCTCACCTCACCTACATGCAGTGCCAAGCAGTTATCTACAATCTATTCCATCTCCGCTGATGTTGCCACAGGCATACTTGCCTTATAAAAAGAAATTCACCATTCAGACGCTGCCTTTTTTGCCCACAGCCAAAATAATGCTCTCTTCTCTACCTGAAAAGAGTGGGAACCAGGGAATGAACGTTATTTTAAATGGTTCAGTAAAGATTTTGGTTTAAGGAGCAGCAATCTGCAAAAGATGGGTAATGGTACAGGCTGCATCAGTATGCTGATAGCAAATAATAGGAATATATTACATATACCATTTATACACATGTACCACTGAACTGTGCAAAAAGAAGAGTGGTATCAAATAACTAGATGGGCAGCAGAGGTATTTATTGGAGAAGAAAGCCAAGCAACAACTTCTACCTCCAGAGAACAAAGGTGGAGACATCCGCACGTGCCTAAATTCTGATTCTAAATTCTGATCAAAAAAAAAAGGATACAAGGTTTGAGGACAAAACCAAAAGATTTTTGCCACAACAAAAATTATCAGTTCTCAAAAACATTGTATTGTTTCAAAACCTATTTAGAAATTATTTTATTGAGGAAAAAAAAAAGAAAGAGAAAGTTGAAAATGTTTAAATAATAGTAAAGATATTTCTTTCAGTAGGTTTTTGCTCCAACCTCCCTACTAATCCTCACTCCTTCACAACCCATTGATATGCCCACAGCCAGCTCCTTCTATCTCTTACAAGTTGAGCTCATTACCAGTCCTTATCACTCGACCAAGATCATTTCTTTGAGGGCTTAGTCTTGCAAATTACTGATATTCTGGCCCCAGTCTACAAAGCACTTGGACAGACATTAGGCTTCAGTGAAACTGCTGATGGAGTTAGAGTTAAGACTTGAGTACTGTTTTGGATCAGGGCCAGAGCAGGTTTTTATTTGCAGG
Organism: Dryoscopus gambensis; assembly: GCA_013389985.1. NCBI lineage: Eukaryota > Metazoa > Chordata > Aves > Passeriformes > Malaconotidae > Dryoscopus > Dryoscopus gambensis. The sequence goes on from WEIT01017696.1 coordinate 183,506, forward strand.
ATTAAGTCCTAAATCTCCCTCCAGAAATGGTTCAGTTCCAGGTTTTTACCCATTGTTTTGTTCTCTGAATTTCTTCATTTGCTTTCATCTTTTGGAGGAAAATCAGGGCCTAAGGCCTGGTTCACTCATATATGGTTGCTCTTTTACATGAGCATAATAACTTCAGTGAAGTGTCTTAAACCAAATCTGGGAAAATGATTATCTGGGTGAATGCATGTGTTTATGCACTGCTGGTTTCAGACAGCTGGTCACTAGGAAAAACAACTCCTTCCCACTGTACAGTTGCATAAAACTAAACCAAAGTATAATTTTTCTCCTCTTTGTGATGAGAATGATATAAGCACAGGGTCTTTGCCAACGAGATAATCACAGGCTCTTCCTGATAACAAGCATAAACCAAGAGGGTTTAAACAAGGAACAGAGCAAGGGAATTAAAATCCATTATTCCAGTAAGGTTTAGAGGCCTGCATGTTTAAGGATGATGATTAGTTTTTAGATGTAGCAAGTCTTTAAAAAACAAATTAACAGTATTTCTGGCAAAAATCGCTGAGGCAGAAATCTGTGGCATGCTTGGGAATAAATCCTCATTTATGTGTGAGGTGTTGGAAAATTCTGGTTTCCTTTGTTCTAATTGAATTCAAAGCATATCAAAGTCAGCCCTTCACATTGCTCCTGACTTCAACTCCCATTCAATTTCCCCATATTTTTTTCAGTTTAAAATTACTTGACAAAATTTTCTGAGAAATATCTTATAATTTCCACAGGGTGCTACACTTGTCACCATTTTATTGCACATTGATGGGCAAAATCTGCTCTGTGCCTGCCTTCTGAGAAGGATGCAGAATGAGTGACGCAGTCTCTTGACTTCCATGGAGTTTCTCTCCATAGCTCTGATGGCAGCTCAGTCTAAACTTCAGCATGTGAGTGAATTTTCAGCTCACAGCAATTTTTGCAGTTAAATAGAGCAGTAAAAAGTAATCGTGTCTCACTGCAGAGCTGGACAAAGCTCATCTCAGACAAGCTGCGTAACAGAAAAACTACATAAGAAGCAAAGTAAATCCTTTCAGAGTCAATCATGATTTAGGGGAAATGAATCATCTGGCACAAGCTCCATTCTTTATTTATTGACTGAAATGCATCTTGTCTAATCTAGTAAACAACACCACCACCTCAAGCTCACTTTAAGGCACATCATTCTAAGCAGATTGTTCCTACTTTCATCTCAATAAAAGTGCTAGAATTTTCAATATATGGTATTTTTATTAAAGATACAAACTGCTTCTAATGTAGTAAATAATTAATGATTCCTGCTTTTCTTCAATATTTTGAGCTCTTAGTTGCTCTTTTTCAAAGAATTATTACTTGACTATCCTAACAAAAGCCCAGGTGGCTATTGAGCAAGTGTATCTAGGGACATATTTCTGTGAGGAAAGAATGCTTCTGACTAAAGCTAATATAATTAAGGACTGTTACACATGATCCCTCAAACAAAATCTGCTTTGGTCGAAGGCAGTGTTAGGATGCATGTTAATTCTTTACTGTCAGTATTAATACAATCTTGTGTGAGCTGTTCCTCCGGGGTATGTTTTAACCAAGACAGGCAGCGAGGCAGCCTTCAGCAAGAAAAGCAAGCTGGGCTGGTCACGGAATAGGTGAATCTTGAGAGCATCTCATTGCAGATCAGGGGTATCCTGAATAATCCGATCAGTTCCACTGTCAGCACAAGTCCCTGCTAGAGCCAGGGCCCTGATAAGCTGCCTACATTTATACTCCTCTCTGGAGATATGAGAAGATACCCTTGGTGTTGCTGCCAGATGGCTCCCAGATGCATTTTGGTGGAAAGCTAGGCAGACTTTGAGTGCTGGCGCACGCTGGGGTCTCGCCTTGACTTGTGTCAAAATGCATCTGGACCTAAAGACTATTCCCAGGTTCTGGAGTCTGGGTGTAGCCTAATTTAAGCAGAAAGTAAAGAATGGTCTCAAAAAATATTTAGAAATCTGAAATTCTATTTGTGTCTTGTTAAGAACTGTAATTAAATATCTATTTTTCTTCATGTCCCTTCCTATAGGTGAATGTTACAGAACATTGTTGTGGTACCTTTACTGCATGCAACACCTACAAGGAAAGCTGCTGCCTTTCATAGCAGCTGCAGTTCCCAAAATTACTTGAATTGTCTCTCTGTTTATAAGGTATTGTATTATTACTCTTTTCTGCCCAGTTTCAGATCGAACATCCATCTTGTGAGCTGTTTAAATATATTACATTAAAAAAAAACCATAAGAAGAACGCACACAATATGAAATTCCAGATTTAATCTATCCAAAAGCCTCCATAATTCACCTTCACTAGGTGTATACTCAGTGATACATTTCTTAATTATATGATGCAAATGATTATTTTCCCCCTGGAACCCAGCCTTTTCCACCAAGCCTCACCCTGAAGGGCATTGTTGCAGATAATCCACCTAAGGAGCACGTTCCTCCCAACAGCTGGTTCCTGAAGCCATTAGGACTAATTAGGGCTATAAGTAACCAGCAAAACCTGCCTGGTGGCAAAGACCACAGCTCCAGGACTACATTTCATATTCCTTGCCAAAGTGAGCTCTAGCTGACAAGCTCCACTGAGGAGCAGCACAGCTGTAAAATACCTGAATCCAGGTCAAAACTCAGTCTGTCTTCAAACCCAGCCTCTGTGTGTGTGCTCACACCCCTTTCCTTTCCCGAATCCAGGTCAAAATTCATCCGCTCTGACCTCAGGCCCAGCCTGTGTGTGTGTGCTCACACATCCTCCCTTTCCCACATACTCTGGGATGGAGCAGTGGGAGCCTCTCCCTTATTTCTTCCTCTTTTCCGAGCTGCACAAGGGATGGTGAGGGGCACAGACAATCACTCTCCCCAGCACTCTGGTTTGCTCGAGACTTGCAGCTCATGCAGGGAAAAAATCTCCATGCAGCAGGAACTCCCAGGCCCATGCAAGAATCCCATGGAGAGAAAATACCACGTGCTCATGCTGACCGAGATGAAGTAAAGAAAAGCCATAAATCCCATGGGTTATTAAGTCATAGAACTAAAAATACTACAGGCTTTTGACGCTTGTCTTCAGAGAACCCATTTTCAGCACGTTTCTGCAGTCTGTCTGAGCCTGGTTATGCAAAGAAAAGAGTTTTATGCTGTTTCATTTCAGGTGAAGGTGAGCGTGAGATAACAACGGAGAAGGGACATCACCCATGGGCTACTACAAAACTGCTGGAACATTCACTCACGCACTGTTGGCCCTTTGGAACACAGAACTCCTCAGATTGTTCTTCCTTAGCCAAGCCTTAACCTTTCAGAACTTAAAAAATTTCCTTTAAAATTTCAGATGTTTCACAGAGGAAAAGACACTGTTCATTAATTTTTGTAACTGATGTAGATTCTACTTAATAAAAGTCAAACCAATAAATATTAGAGAGATAAATTCTATCGCTGAATAAAAACTGCCTTCCATTTTTTCCCCACTTTGCCATGATTTATCTGTAATCTCAATAAATGTATTATCTCAACCTTCAATATACATTAAAATCTATTTTTGCAATAGCATTACAAAAACTTCAAAAATACTCACTTATATTCAGTCACTGAAAGAGTCTCCCCATTACTGCCGTTATCGAAGAGTTTCAAAACTGCAGCAGTCGATCCTTTCTGCAATGCAAAAAAGTATATTCTTCTAATATTTGAAAAACATTGGACTCTCCACATTTTCAAAGCCTTCAACTCTGCCCTTCAGGTCTTCAGAATAGCCAAAGGAACAATGAATTAGCTATTTTTCAACAATGGAGAAATGGACAACTCAGGACACATTTGAGTAATTACCTGTTTTGGCAGATCAGTGGCCAAAACCTAAAACATGTCCTTTCAAAATACCAGTAATTGTTCTTCCATCTGAAAGAAAAATGAGAATATTGTTACATAAACAAGGAGCTTTAAGCTCAACGTGACTCGACAAGTGGGTGAATCTTGGAAAGCAAAACTTTTATGTGATATCCGAATTGTGTAGTTTCTACTCCGGCCTGCTCTGCTTCTATTGCAAATATACCCCTGGTTTTAGACATTTATACTTCTTAAAGGGGAAAATAAAAAGAAAGGCTTTTATTCTAAGAAACTACACTGCAATTATTTTAATGATTTAATTTCTTACTCCATTTACAGGCGATTATCTTAGTCTGTTGTTAGTGACTGGTGGAAAATTTTCCTATGCCTAAACAAAGTAGGCCTTTTGGCAATAAGTGCTATCTTTAGAAATCTATAAAAAAATATTTTTCTCTGTTCCTGCCAGAAAGCATGACCTCTTTTTAATGATACGATTATCATAATTATTGAATATTATCATTACAGTCAACTCATGTAAGCAAGCAGCTTTATAAAAAAGAACTACATAAAGGCATTGAAATACATAAAATTGAAGCTCAGACCACAGAATCCTAGAATAATTCAGGTTGGATGCCACCTCAGCAGGTCCTCTAGCTCAGCCTCCTGCTAGAAGCAGGCTCAGCACTGGATGCAGACCTGCCTGCCCACAGCTTCTTCAGCTGAGTTTTGAAAGTTTGCAAGAACAGAGTCCACAGCCTCTCTGGGTAGCCCTTTCCAAGGTCTGTTATCCTCAGGGTGATATTTTTCCCCTTAATGTCAAGCCAGAAGCCTGGAGCACTCAGTACTGACTTTAGGCGTCCAACCCTGTTGAGCTTCAGGGTCAGACAAGTTCCAGTGTGTTCAGGGGCACGAGAACACATGAGATGATGTGGAATAACTCGTAAATTAGGCTCTCATCCTGGCACGGGGCTGTGCTAATCTCTCTACTCTTCCAAGTTCAGAACATGCAAACTAAAATGAGCCACAACCAACACAGTCACTGCGTCTGCTCTGCACCCCCGACCATGGACTAACAGGTGTCTTATTTAGTCCCTGACAAATACAGGGGATGAAAATGACCATTATTCTTCAACACTGAGAGTGCAGGCTAGCCCTATCATACAACAGTTTAGAGAGGCTGGAAATAAAAACATATTTTCTGCATTTCAGTGACTGATACAGTCACTGGGGAAAAAAAAAAAGTTAGGAGATGAAGGCCCTTGGTTTTAAAGGTAGTGCTTAAATTGTTGCTGTCTGAGAACCAGAGCATCAGAGAGAAGTCTTTAGTAAGTACAATTCAAACCCAGTCACTGAAACCCTATTGTAAACAAACGTTTCCAAGACTTTTTTTCAGATATTTCCAATTCATCAACTAAGCTTTTCAGAATTCAAGTATTAAACCGGGCAGATATGGGATCTGAAGCTTCTCCACCCACTTTTTTTTTGAAATGCTCATTCAGACAGTGCTACTGTCCTAAACAACTGAGATAAAACATTTCTTATTAGGATTTGGCTACAGAGCTCCAATGCTGTTCTACTGTCTCAGCAGTTTGAAACTCAACACATCACAAAGAAGCCACTAATGGTCTATTTTTGGGTGGGGGCTTTTTTTGTTGTTCTGTTTCTCCTACGTATTAAATAAAAATATTCCAAGAGTTTTGGTAAGGTCCCTTTCTAGAAGTTTCCTCCCTGTGCCAGAAACCAGCTGGCTATCACATTTCAAAGCCTTACACCACACAGAGCACGCCATGAACCTTTCCTAATAAATTCGGATCTCGTTCATAACAACAGGTTGTGGTTGATATAGCTATTAATAAATGTTTCTGCAAGTCAGCATCCCTACATACCATCTCCTTACCTGGCGCAGGAGTGGGAAGACACCTAAGGGAGTTATAAGTCTTAACAGGCAAAGGTATTAATTCCAAGAAGTTACATAGGGAGGCTAAACATCCTTGCTCCCTTTGTAAGCAGAGATCAGGATTTGCTGCTTCTAAACCAGCAGTCAGGCTCTGCAGGTGTCCTGAGTTACCTGCAGGACTCCTTCAGGGGTTCCACTAACAGCAGAGCAGCACTCAAATAGATGACTCTCCCTTCCTAAAATAAAGGCCCTCCAAAATTATGAAACCACATCCCCAGTGTTTGGTCGTTTACAGGGTAGTTAATATATAAATGTCTTTTCAAGCTGGAATACACGGAAAGCAGGATTTAATGAACAGCCCCACTGCTAGTGGTAGTTCAGCTCTGCAGATTCTTGATCACTTAACACAACCTTCCAATCAGTCATGTGAAAAATGAACAAAATCAGGAACATACTTCAAAATACATAGGAAGAGTGTTCAACACTTGGTACAGATGAAAGGTAAATTTGCACCCCATTAGGGAAATTTCAATGCATAAACAGTGTAATATTGAAAGCTCACTATGTTCTTTCCATAGCATTAATCTAACAGCATTTTAATAGCTCAAAGCAGCACCTACATCAGGTTTCTCTAATTATCATTCAGAAGCAGCTTGCAAGCAATTAGTAGCTTTAAATTTCTTGGTACCATCGGTAACCAGTAACTTAATCCGTGCTTTAACACAGCAGAAGTGTTGCAAAGAATAGATTGCTTTCTCTCTTGAAGGCAAACATTTTTACATTGGTTTGTTTTCAGAGATTATTTGTAGTTTGGCTGGATAGCTAGGAGAGTTTTGGTGCTTGTAAGACTTATACAAATCATGGAAGAAGGTGGCTTAATGATGTAGATGGCACAGGGCCGTGGAACGCACATGCTGCCCGCCTTAAAAAAGACATAAAACACGTTCCTCTCACCATGGCATCCCCAGAAAACCTAAAAGGGTTTTTATCCTTGTTTCCTTTGAAAGTCAGCCTAGTAATTCAAATCTCTAAATACAGACTGTGCCTTTTAAGAGGTGCCACCCTGAGCCCCAAGTTAAATAGCCATGTGCCTCTGGGGATGGTCACTGGACTGAAAGGGTTGGGGTTGTCAGGGGTTGTCAGGGGAACGACAGAGGAACAGGACACTGAGGACAACAGTGGACCTCCTTAGAGCCGAGCTGTCTACCCCATTCAGGCTCAAGAGAAAGTGCAATCAAGCCCTTTATTTAGCTGCAGGTGATGGTGGTGATTGCCTCAGATCTTATAATAAAGCCAGACAGACCGTAGTTCACAATTAAAGCGGCCGTAAAAGCTTTTGATTGTAAAAGTGGGAGGAAGACAAAACTGGGAGCTGAGACAAAGTTTCTTGAGTGAAAAACTCTTAGGAGTGACACCTATGACGTTTTTTAGAATGCTTCTGTTCTGGTCTGAAATGCAAAAAATTATCCATAGAGCAAAACTGCATGCAAGATTGTACCATAAATATATGCAATTGTGATACATTTCTCATCTTCTGTAAAAACAAGAATAAAAGCTACAAACTTTTCCCAGTAGGTTCCATTACAGAGAATAGTAATGCCAAATTTTGAACTCCTGGAGAGGTGTCCCACACCTCCAGCTGCAGGACCGTCACTTCTTGGGAAATAGGGATGGACCTTGAGAACTAAACCATCAAACTTCAGTTGGAAATAGGACTTATTCAACCAATAGTAAATGGCTCCATCTAAGCTACTTAACTAAAATCACTTCACAGCCATGGGAAAAGACAAGAAAAGGAGGAGTGTGCTAACTCAATGCATCTCACCAAAACAGGTGACTTTGACTCTAAGCAGAGGTAGGATGTCTGTGACCAGTCTCCAGCTAGGTTAGAAGGGTTGTTGGAAGTAGATTATACCAGCAGTAAATTGTTAGGTTTAACTGAAACACTGGAGCCTCCACGATGCCTTCAGAGACAGAGAAGCTGGCAGCCCGTGGCTTGGACAGGAGCACTCTTTGCTGAGTTAAGAACTGGCTGGATGGCCAGGCCCAGAGAGTGGCGGTGAATGGAGCTGGATCCAGCTGGTGGCCAGTCACTGGTGGTGTCCCCCAGGGGTCCGTGCTGGGGCCAGCTTTGTTTTAATATTTTTATTGATGACATGGATGAGGGTATTGAGTCCACTATCAGTAAATTTGCAGATGACACTAAGCTGGGAGCACGTGTCGATCTGTTGGAGGGTAGGAGGGCTCTGCAGAAAGATCTGGAACAGTTGGATAGATGGGCAGAGTCCAGTAAGATGAGGTTTAATAAGTCCAGGTGCCAGGTTCTGCATTTTGGCCACAATAATCCCCTGCAATGTTACAGGCTGGGGACAGTGTGGCTGGGCAGTGCCCAGGCAGAAAGGGACCTGGGGGTACTGGTCGACAGCTGACTGGACATGAGCCAGCAGTGTGCCCAGGTGGCCAAAAAGGCCAATGGCATCCTGGCCTGTATCAGGAATGGTGTGGCCAGCAAGAGCAGGGAGGTCATTCTTCCCCTGTACTCGGCGCTGGTGAGGCCGCACCTTGAGTCCTGTGCCCAGTTCTGGGCCCCTCAGCTCAGGAAGGACGTTGAGACGCTTGAGTGTGTCCAGAGGAGGGCAACGAGGCTGGTGAAGGGCTTGGAACACAAGCCCTGTAAGGAATGACTGAGGGAGCTGGGGTTGTTTAGCCTGGAGGAAAGGAGACTCAGAGGTGACCGTATCACTCTCTCCAACTCCCTGAAAGGTGGCTGCAGTCAGGTGGGGGTTGACCTCTTTCACCAGGCAGCAACTGACAGAGCGAGAGGACAGAGCCTCAAGCTGCATTAAGGGAAATATAGGTTGGATCTTAGGAAAAAGTTTTTTACTGAAAGAGTGATGAAGTTCTGGGATCGTCTGCCTGGGGAGGTGGTGGAGTCACCATCCCTGGATGTGTTTAAAAAAAGACTGGATGTGGCACTCAGTGCCATGGTTTAGTTGAGGTGGTGTTAGGGCACGGGTTGGACTCTGTGATCTTGATGGTCTTTTCCAACCCGGTGATTCTGTGATTCTGTGAACATGAAGTTAGAGGTAACTCCATGAACTGCAGAAAATGAGACCAGTAGCTTGGACTAGACGTGTATTAAATGGCTAAAGGTAAATGAAGTAACCCAGCCACCCCTGGCTGTTTTGAACAGGACACCATGAGCAGTCACACCCAGAGTGGGGGACACCACTTACAAACACTCTCCACACTATGACCTTGTTGTAGTCAGGCTGGCCTCTCAGCCTGCTTTCTGACTGAATCATGAGAGGCAAGAGCATAAAGCAGCCTGTACACAGACACACATCCACCCCATAGGCAGGATGGATGGCAGGGGGCCCCTCAGCTTGGGTTCCTGCTTGGAAACATCTAACACGGAACCAGTATTTACAAAATACTGCATCGCCGTTCTCTGAACATCAGCCCGGTATGAGAGATGTCAGATTCCACATCCATTAATTAAACCACTCAAAAGGTGAATACTGATCCAATTAACAGTAATTGTAGGCAGGAGTTGGTGTTCTCAAAAGCAACGGAGAAAACATGCTTAAGAATTCTTCATTAATATCACAACCTCTTAAAGACTTCCTAAACATACATCAAAAAAATTGGGATGCAAATACCTTTTAACATTTTTTACCAGGACTTTTGTGTTAGTAACTGATGAAGTTTTATGTTAGTAGCAATACCTAAAACCATTTCTGATCTATTTGCTTTGAAACATGTTGGCATCTTGTTTTGTCTCAAGGAGAGCAGTGAGCCATTGCTTTGGTGTTTCAGTTTGGAACATGACAGAAAGGTCTTAATCTTTCATTCTTTGCTACAAGGACTTCAGATTAACTCTGTCCTTTACCAGATGGAAACAGAATATATGAACAGAAATCACCTTGACTGTGGAAAAAGTACTAGTCTTTTTTGTTTAGGATTTCACAGTTTAGAATAAATTTAATCCACACCAGCCAAAATATTACGAAATTCTTGTAACTAAGCTATTTCATTTGATATATTCTTTCCCAGTGCCCATTTGCTCTGCACCTGCATGCATTAAGAGGCTGAACTGCAATCTTGTGTGACTGGCGAGAAAGTGCTATTTCATTCCTGAGACAGAACATTCAAGTAACAAATGAAAAAAACAATGTACCATTGGACAGCATGTTCTTTAACCATGCGAGAATATTGCAGCTATAGTCCTTGTTCTAAATTATAAGTTTCCTGTAGAATTTTTTTTCTAGCTGAAGCCAAAACAAAAAATAAGTTAAACTAATTTTAGGTATTACCTCTAAGTATTTCAAAATGAAACATTTATTCTTTTAATCTTTTTTCTGACTACATCCCAAAACATTTAATGAATTTTTAAACAGCATTGTTATTATGGATGATACCATTCTAATTAAGGGTATAGTACAGGCATTAGAGAATAGTGTTTCTTAAGGAGTACAGTTCATTGTGTTCCTGCAGTCTTACCATCAGTGGATACTGAAATAATGAACAGCTTAAATAAACTAGTGACTGCTTAGCTAGTTAATCTCTGTAAAAAGTACACTGTTACACTGTATTCCATGGGATTTGTGTTTATATGAAGATGGGAAACCTGGGTAAAGAACTAGAGACTTAATCTTAGGGGGGTTTTTTCTGCTGTTTTAATTACTGCTTTTTATTGAATCCTTCAAGCTGTGCCATCAGCTGAGCGGGGAGTCCATAGGAATTTAATGTATGCTTAAAAGATTTCTGAAATTGTGGCATTACTAGTTGCTTTTTAAAATACGTCCTTTCAGAGTTCCTCACAGGATAACATGCTGAGAAATCTGGGCTTGTAACATCAGGTTTTTTAACATTTTCCTCTCTTTCATTGGAGGGTATCTCTGACTGCTTCTCTCATTCTGTCCTAACAAACTTTTATGTTGGTTTATTAATCACTCATTTACAAATGGTGCCTAAAGGACTTTGTTGATGCCTGAAACTTTCAGTGCACACACAAAGTCTCAGAAACCAGTTCCCAGAAACTTTGACAGGTAATATGATAACAGTAATTAGTACCCAAAAGCTAGACTGATTAGCAATAATGATTTCCAGATGAGGATGGATTATCCACCAGCGCCATCACCTTGTGTCCTACAGCCACAGAGCAGCACAGAAATGCTCAGCAGCTGTTACCAGCTACAAATACTTCCTATGCTGCTGGAAGAGCTGATCACCTTCACCAGCTGTACCCTGAACAGAGAGCAGTCTGAGGCTCCTAAATTCCTTGATCGCCTTATACATAATGAATTTGGGGATAATTGTAAAAAAGTATTTAGATGACACTCACATGTCAAGTATTTCAATAGTCGGTTGGGGTTTTTCTTCTAGAACTTGCACCCAAATATTGTGGAGAAAAGTGGCAATATAAACCCCACTGAATCATTCTCTGTAACAGCACCAAAGACAAGGAATACACTTAAAGGCAAAATTACATAGTCCAAATACACGTGGGAGGAGAGAAGAAATAATTCAGCCCCCAACAGCCCCGGGTAGGTGAATCAGATTTGAGTTTGCAAGACTCATGGACAGCAGATCATCCAGTCCTTGACTGAGAAATGTACTTACTACTTTTCCTTCAGGATGCTGACAAGGTGTGTCCCCATCCCACTGAGGCGAATTGCACAGCGGCCATTCCAGCTGCAGAGTGCTTGGGTGTGCAAAGGTTGGTTCCCTACCCCATACTCACAGCCCTGGAAGACAACTGGTGGATTTGGATAGATGGAGAAGGACCGAGATCGTAAACTATTCCTTAGCATGATAGGCAGTGGTCATAATATATTTGCAGGCAAACATTTGTCAAATTGATGTTAGGTATTGTGGCAAGGAGGAATTTTAAGGGCTAGACTTGAAGGAGGATGATAAATTATTTTTATGTGAACCCCTCCCAAGCGCAGCAGACAGGACAGGGGAAAGCACATTTCTGGAGAATTTATAAACATTAATGTGCCTCTTGGGCCAAGGCCACTTTCCCACAAAGCAGTGTGCTGTCACACGCTGTAAGGACAGGCAGACACACTCCAAGCTGAGGAACAGCCCGCACTCAAGATTTACCTCGCAGTATATTCATTCAAACCCTGGCCCTGAGAATGGACTTGCATCTGAAGGGTTTGGTAGGAAAGAAGTCAGGATCTGATCAGGCATAGATAAAAAATTCCTGCGTAAAATCCACATCAAGCCATGTCTCTCCTTGATAAAAGTACAGAACGGTTTTACAGAACGTGAAATGGCCCCAGGGAAAGAAACAGGGAATATGCTTGCCAAGACACTTCTCTGTGCAAGGAGAAGTCAAAAGCTGTCAAAGCCACTGCTTGGATTCAGAACAGAAGATGGAAGAGTGCCCTCCTGCCTCTCCAGGCACGCCACTGTGACTGGCACTGCAGCGTGCTGAAAGCAGCTGCTCCTCAGCCTCACCTCTCAAACAGACCTGTGTCTCCTCCCTCCTAGGTGTAACCATGCTCCAAACTCCCGGCAATCACTCAGCGTCTTGAAGATATTAACAATGGCAGCAATTTCCCCTTCCCATTCTCTTGATTAAACAGAAGGAAGGAGGTAGAAAAAAGATGAGAGACATAAAACTCCAGATGTTGTCGACACCAATATCTGGTTCCACCAGAGAATTTGAACACTGAAGCAATGATGAATTACAGTGGGGTCCCCACGGCAGTCCAGATTGCAATCATAATACCACTGAGGAAGAATAAGGGCTAGCATTCATTAATGTGAATAGCAAATGAATTTATGACAGTTTCCACTGGTCCTTTCAAAGAACATGAGTACATCTGTAAGAAATTAAGATGACACACCAGTGTAACTCATTCATTAATAAAGTCTGGGATTGCACATTTGTTGCAAAATTTGTTGCGTTTGTTACCACTGGGTTTTAATTCTATAAATGTACTTTATTAAAACCATAACACAAATCTCTCTAGCAGAAGAGTTCTAGACTGTTTGCAGCCTATTCTGTAGGTGATTTAATTTTTAGTTTAAACTTACTTTGTTCAGGTTTACAGTAAGTAGGTATTTAATCATTACAAAATATGTGCGAGAGTTACAGTCACCCTGCTTTCTTTTTGATAAAACAGCACTTATGTTTACATTAACAAAAACCTAATAAACAATCTCTCTGTGATCTGAATAAGTGTGGAGGGAGAAATAACAATACCAGGAGAGCAAAACCTCAGCAAAGAGCAAACCAAATAATAACATACCAAGCTGTGATAGAGTCAGAGCTGTCACAGCCAAGTGTGGACTCTCAGCTTGCCCATTCTTGAGGACAGACTCTCAGGACACAACCTATCCAACGGTGAGAAGAAGCAAAGATTAGCAGAATTTTAACTTGGGCAGTATGAAGGGTGTCTGTTGGCCACGTGTTATAAAACATGAGTTAATACATCGCTCCTCTACTTGGCAGTAGCTGCTACCGAGCCGTGCCTCTCAGCTTTGCTCATGTATCACTGTTAAAAATACCTGATAAAAATCTTGCTACTGCAAGAAACCCAAGCTGTGCATTTACATCTCTGCCCAAACGTGCCAAATGCCTGCTGAGACAGAAGGTCTGCATTAGGCCATAGCACAGCGGCATTCGCACGTGTGAGATCCTCACTGTGCTGTGAAGAGCATCCCATGTTCATCTCCTGTGCCCCGTTTTGGCACCTCATGGAGCCAAATGGGACAAAATGTTGAAGCCTGGGCTCTGCAGGCGGCTCCACAGAGCACCTTCAAGTGGTGCTAACGGGGAAGTTGTACCTCCTTTGGCCACCCCATCAAGCCTGTCCATGTAAGGGTGAACACAAACAAATACTTGCAGGATTGGGGTCTTATTTATTCCATTAGAGAGAAACACTTTCAAAGAATAAAGCCTGCATTGTGTATTTGATTTTTCTTCTATATATTGAGGAAAAAGTGGAGAGGAAAAGAAGTTATAAATGCTTAGCTTACACGCAAGGAAACCCATCACTATAAACTCAGCGTTTCATAAGCTACCAGGGAAAACAGGAGAAAATGCAATATTAATTTAAACCAGAAAGATTTCATATTGACTACAAGCCAAACTAACACCAAAGTTCATCCATGATTTAGTGACAAAGTTGCAATATTTTTCACTGTGCTAGAATAGCGTAACTGAGCAGATTTATGTACAATGCTGAGAGCCAACATGAAAATATTTGGAAGATATTCTTCGAAAATTAAGAAAACAATCTGAATCTTTCCCTGTGAACCTTTAGTAACAGCTGCAAATATCGTGTTAGCATGCTATTTATTGGGTAGTTTTTCTACCAGTTATCAAGTGTCAGCTCCCAGCAGAAGGGCTGGAAGGAAGGGTGAAAAATAAACCAAGTCACTGATTTGCTTTTTAATGCAAGGATCCAGCTCTGACCAGATGTGCTCTGTTCTAGACCAATCCTCATGGCATGTCTGGGCTGTTCTCCACAAACAGCAGCCAAGATGATAGTCCTGAGCTCAACAGCCCCTTCCTTACTGCAGGAATTGTACCAGAGGAGTCTGTTCTCTCATCCATGCCACCAGTGGCATGATCTGCTCTACCATTTGTAGACGCTCAGTTGCACATAGGTGCTCAGAAGATGAAATGCCACTCAGTCCCACAGGATTCAGAGACTCCTAAATAACCTTCTGAAATCTGTGTCTTGTTTTTCGCCTCTCATGAGTCTCAACAAACCCCGTGCCCAAATCACATTTTTGAAGTTGTTGAAACCTACAAAATTTCCATCTATAATGGGATTTCCAGCTTCAAAAGGAGACAAAAACCCAAACGACCCACAACTTCAGCTCCTTTCCTGCTCGTATGTCTTCTTCACGTATTAGCTGTCAGGCCTGCAGTGTCACACCAGTCCTCTCTCCCACCTTTCAAGAATCATATGCCACTGGCTTTCACCAAAAAAACCAAAAAACCAAACCAAAACAAAAGAAAACAAAAAACCAAAAACAAAAAAACCAAAACAAAACAAAACAAAAAACAAAACAAAACAACAAAAAACAAACAAACAAAAGACCAAAAAAACCCAAAAAACAAAAAAACCCCCACCTTCAGAAAACATACCAGAAGCATCCGGGATGAAAAAATAAGCCAGTTTAACATTAAGCTTGATGTTAAGCAAGTAGCACCTCCAGATCAGGCAGAAAAAACCCTCTGGACTTTGGCAGCACCTGGATACATCTCTTTTAAGCCCTTAAAGTATTATTTAGTGGTACTTGAAATTTTGAGTCTTTCTGAATTGCTTCTGTCAACTGTAACTGCATGGATGGAGCTCTGTTAATTGATTCTGAAACAGAATTCTGCCTTGACTTAAGAATACCTGGCTCCATTGGCATCTCAAGCTGTCCACACTCCTATTTCATTATCTGCTCCTCAGCCATCAAGGTTTCTGGCGAAGAAGGGCTATCCAAAGCTCAGACTGCAGTCCAAAGCTCTGACTACAGCCGTTTACTAGACCACAAATGAACCAAAGTTCTTGTTGTGGACCATTGGTGGCATCTTTCAAAGTAAAAAAGGGGTGCAGCCAGGTCGGGATATCAGGGGAGCTGAGCCAGATGTATCCCACACCATGCAGCTGCAGCCAGAGTTTCCATGGTCACAGCGTGGATGGCACCAGCTCTTCAGCAGTGACCTATCCACTGTGCCTGGGCTCCCCAAGGGAGAGGAGGTCTCCTGCTCTGCCCTGTAAGGCTCAGTGTCGCCCTTGGGAGTCATAAAGCCACGGACAAACTCACTGATGACTGTGGCTAGAAACACTTCAGTGCTTTGACAGCCGTAGAAAAGAAGGAGCCTGCCAAGAGCAGTGAGTTTCCCTCAGCTTCATTTCAGGCAGTAATTCCCATAAGACACCCATCTGCTTGTGCTGGGATTCCTCTTTCTCCTGGTGAAACAACAATGGTATTTTTAAATATACCATTTTCATGGTAAATAGTATAAAATACACCATTTTTATACTATTTTCAAAAATCAGTGAAGCTGTGAAACACTATTACTCACCAAGAGGCAAAAGGGAGAAATCTAAGACGCTCGGCTCCGATGGATGGGAAAGCAGGTTCTCCTGATTTTCTGCTGGATCAGGCTGAGTTCAGACTGACTGCACACAGATCATCAGGGATCAGACCCCAGAATCCGCTTCCCTTCTCCCAAATTTTCATAAAATGGAAGGGCAGAAAAGGAACCTCCCATCCTTCAGGCAATCAGCCACATGATGGGCTTCACTCACTGATCTCATTACCCATGCCAGGATAACACCCGCAACCACATTTTTTGATCAGCACAAATGGCAAAACTATTGAGAAAATACACCATGTCAGCCACAACAACCAAAAAACATTGCTTATGACAAAGCAAGGTGGCCCTTGATCTACAGGACTAAAGACTAAGGCTTTCAAAATCCATTTTGGGTCGAAAAAAACCACCCCAAAACTCATCAACACAGTGAAACACAGTGAGTACACAGAAAACAAACAGCAACTGGAGCATGCCTGGACCAGTCTTGGGTCTCAGCCCTCTGAAACCTTTGCCTGTGTCCATGATGAGTGTTTACTGAATTCTTATGCCTTGGCTCCAGTAAGAGACTTCAGCACCAGCTGACTGCGCAGCCACTGGGATTTTAATGACCAATAAATTATCTGCTGTTTTGGAAAAGCCAGTTATCGTATTTAATTTGACAGCCCCATGCAGGGTGAATTCCATAGACGCAAAACAAATGTCAGGCCTCGAGACTAACGCACACATCCCCAGATGCACAGTACACATCAGCTGCTCTCTTAGGAGGATGGAAAAAGCTAATGCCTCTAAATTATGCAAACCAAGCAGTAAGAGAAGCCTTTGCTTTTAAGAAGGAAAGTATAAACCACACTACTGATTTCACATCTGCCTTCTAATATTGTTTTGGCCTTTCCACGACATGCAATGCAACTATTTTAAGATCTGCTCCTGAGTGCCTGCAACTGGCACTTCTGAGAGGGAATTAGGATCTCATTTCTTCTCAGGACTGCCACCCTGCCCCCTCAACGCTTATCTTGCTCCTATAGAGAGAGACTTGGACCATGGAAGATCTTTTCCAATCCAACTTCTATTTAATTTTGCACGAGGGAAGACAGTGAGGGGAGAGCTTTTTCCTTTACTCGTCTGGTATCTCATTCAGATCTGAGTTGGAGCAGAAACAGAGGAGGAACATCCACTGCACTCTAAGTGCTTTCCAGCTCTGGTTCACATCTGTTACTAATGTATCTTTACATTACTGGATAGTTTAATAAACAAGGAAGTAAGAGCTGTCCGGTGAATTCGGTCCTATCATTTCAGAACTTGATCCCCGGCTCTGACACGAACCTCTTGCAGAGGCTGATGTATTTACGTGATTCGTTCTGCCCGTTTGCAGATTGAAATAACAACTCCTTCTTTTGCCTTAAGCCGAGCGGGGAAGTCGGGAGGAAAAGCTCAGAGTAAAAACTTGGTGCTACTGGAAAGCAGTCTGACGGGGCAGCAGCCCTGCTGTCACTTTGCTGTCACATGTGTCGGGACAGGAGAGACAGGCGCTGCACAGGGTGGCACAGGCTGGCACTGCTGAGCAGCACTGAGGGAGTGAGAGAGGGAAGGAGAGCACTTGAGATGTTAAAATAAACTGCGGGGCAGCCTTGGCCGGACCCGCTAGCAAGCGCTCACTCAGAGCCCATGCAAGCGAACAGCAGCCGCTGTCCCACGTAATTAAAGGCTGGGTACCGCCGAACGCGCCGATTACAGGGCTGCGTCCCTTCCTCTCGGGCACCGCGCCGGGCACGGGTTACGCTCCCGGGACGCTACAGCGAGGGACGGAGCCGCCCTCCGCGTCCCTCCCGCTCGGCTCCGCATCCCTCCCTCTCGGCTCCGCATCCCCCCCGCTCGGCTCCGCGTCTCTCCCTCTCGGTTCCGCATCCCTCCCTCTCGGCTCCGCATCCCTCCCTCTCGGCTCCGCATCCCCCCCGCTC
>WEIT01017696.1:201644-213919 GCA_013389985.1 Dryoscopus gambensis
GGAAATGTGCAGCAGGGCTGCGGAGCGGGGCAGCAGTTCTGCTGCGGCCGGCCGGCCGGCCGGGAGCTTTCGCCGGAGGCGAACACCGGTGTCCCCGTCCCTGAGTATCCCATCCCAGTTTGCGCCTCTAACTGTGCGTTCAGAGTGAGAGCGATCTGATGCTTACTCTCAGGCAGAAGGAATCAGGAGCATTCAGATGTCAGAGGTGACTCGGGACTGTCCTCGATGTAAGGTGTCTTTACTTTTTCTTTTTACAAGCGTTTTTGTATAGGGAAAAAGCCTTAGGCTTTTTTTCCCAAGAAACATATTTGAAATGCATTTTGCTGTAGAGCGAGGACTGCTGACTTAGGAAGCATCCTACGCCACTGTTAGAATTCATGGCTAAAGTGGGTACTTCAGCTCAACAGCAAACCCGTAACTGGTTGCATTCACACGCAAAGTTATACCTGCTTTGAGGGGAGACCGAATATTTGACGTTTTAGTCAGTGCTGAGGATCATCATTATCACGATTGCCATGTTTTCACTGAAGATCTTAAAGCATTCTACAGTGACAGGTGTGGGTATAGTTTTTACTGGCCAGGTTAGCAAAATCGAGGTCACGCAGCAAAACTGTGAACACAGATAATTCCCGTTCTCAAAGTGCAGTACCAGAAACTCTGGCATCCTTTTGCTAACCCAATGCTTTGCTGAATGTTTATGTGTGAGCTGAGGCAGCTTAAAAAGGAGCGCTAGAGAACTTTCTCGGTATGGATTTGTTTAGGGCAGTGAGCAAGGTACAAGTGCTTAGAGGGTTTTAGGCAACTGCAGCTGAGTAATTGAAACCTTTTTGGAGCTGGAGGGCTCAAGGGAAGATTAGCTATCTGCAGGCACTACTAGTGAGTGCTCACGGCTATTAAATATATTCTACAAAAAATGACTCCTTGCATGTGATTCAAATACAGTAAATATATGCAGTTTCAGCTGAAAGAGAAAGGAAGAAATAATTAATTAGGAGCCTTGCGAGGCAGTGCTTGAGGTTGTTAAGTACCTTGTGCAATCTTACAGTGCCAGCGTGAAGCAAAGAGCAATAGCCAGAAAGCTGAGGTAGGCTCTGCACAAACAGTGCCGAATGTGTCAGCGGTGTTACTGCAATGTTTAAAGCAGGAACGTAGCATCAGTTATCGTGGTTATTTAAAAAGGAGAAGAAAGGAGGGGGGCGGGCAGGGGAAAGGGAGAGCCTGGCTCCTCGCAGTTCCATCCTTGTGGTGTTCTTCCCCAGGCTCTGCATTGACGTCACAATGACACGGTGAAGCTGAAGGCAGGAGCTGGGAACAGTTCTTGTGCTTCACTTTTGGTAATTGAGCGAGTTTGCCACCACTGCGTTCCTTCCAGCATGGCCAAGAGTGCAGAAGTGAAGTTGGCGATCTTTGGTCGAGCTGGCGTGGGCAAGTCAGGTATGTTTGACTTCTGATTTTTTTCTTCTGCTTGTCATCAGGTAACTTTTTGCTCCCTCCGTGCAGACAAACTCTTCATAAAAAAGGACATCTCTGACCTTCTCCTTGTCAGGGAGGTTGGGATCAGGCCAGGAATTCTCTCTTCCTTTTGGCTTTTCATGCTATTTTCTCTAGGTTCTACCAAATAAAAGTACTTCTATCACTTTTTAAGAAAAAGCCCAACAACAAACAACAACAAAACAAACTTCCCACCCAAATCCAACCCATTTTTCATGAAGTGAGTGGCAACATTACTCTTTTCTGGGGGAACAGAATTAGTAATATTCAATTTGTCTCTTCATAGCTTGTGCTCAATGAAGGCATGGAATTTTATGCTCCCTATTGTCTGTTAAATATTAGATGACTTCTGTAACAGTTGTAATTCTGGCTGATGTCCACAGGAAATTTTAGACTCAGCAACTCAAAGAAGTTTTGTTCTCAATGCTCTCCTGGGTTTACATATTTACCAGGAAATTAAGGCAATGCCATGTGTAAAGTTTGCATTTGTAGAGACCTTTTGAGAAATAAACATAGTCTGGCGAGTTCATATGGTAGAGACACGAGGGGGAGGCATAAATGTTAAAAATCTATTTCTACAGACAGCTTTTCCTCCGGTGAGATGACGAAGAGAGCGTGAGGGTTGCAATCTCTCTCGGGTACTTCAGGGGTGTTGCATTAACTTGACAGCTCCATGACCACTCTAGCAAGTCCTTGCACCACAGGGATGAGGAAATGAGGAGAATGAGCCTAATCATGCTCCTCTGGCAGTTTGGGAACTGCAAGACACTGTTTATTTTAGAAAAAAATCTGCACAAGAGAAGGCAGGAGATAGGATGTCCTGGTAAGAGCATTAATCTAGACTCAGCTGCCATCAACCAGCTCCAGTTCCCCAAAGTGGCTTTTATATTACACATGCCAAGGTTCTGTCCCATAAATGTATTAGTGTTTCACTAACTTGGGAATGGGTTGTTTATAAAAGCACATTTACCCAGAGGGTATTTTACCAGAACGCTATCAGTGAAGTAGCTCTGTCAGCTATCAGGAAGGCAGAAGTTCCTAGAGATTATGCTGCTTATTCAAAGGCAATGCAGATTGAATTCCACCTTTTTGAATAGAATGCCTGAGGGAATGCTGATAATATACTGGGATAAGTTTAAACTCTTCCTTCTTCCCTGCTGCGCTCACCCCATCCCCTCTTTTGTATTCATATTTCACTGTCCTACCCAAGTTTTGCAACTTCAGTGGTTTCCCTTTGAGTTTATCTTACATTCAGTTGATGATTTCTGTGGTTGTCCAGTCTTTTGGCTGGATTCAAAATAATGCAAGAGAACATTGAAATATTTACAGGAAAACTGAAACACTCAGAGTCCCCTCTCCCTGGTTTTCTTAATAGTTTGAGAGCTAATATTTAAAAAATACAGAACTACCTTTTCAGTTCTCTGCTAAAATGCTACACCAGCACAGGATCAAGGCAAGAGCCTTTTTTACCTGTTGTATCCTTTTGGTAGACTTCAATATATACTAGGATGGTATAAGTAGTAAAAATGTTTCCCTGTAGTCCTGGAACTGGGTGGGAGACAAAAGAAATAGAAAGCCAATAGAAACATCCTAGTCCTTTGAAGTCTTCCTCCTCTCTCTTTTTATTCCATTTGAGATGCAAGGAAATATTACATAAAACATGAATAAGGTCCCTTCCTTTGACTGTGACCATACACATGTGAATCTGTGTGGAAATGAAGGCACAAATAAGTGGGCAGCACAACAAGATGAATTCAATGGGGTGGAAGGACCAGGGGGCACTACCAGCTACCTCAACAGAGCAGCAACTGTGCCTCCCAGAATCTCCAGCTTGCTTATGAAAACCCCTCTTGTACATTCCCATAAAAGGATCCAGTTTCAACAGCTTGGCCAACACCAGAGAAATAAGTGCGTGTGTGTGTGTGTGTGTGTGTGTGTGTGTGTGTGAGGGGGGGGGTGTCTGAAAATACCTATTTGCCTGTAGCCAACAGTAACAACAGTGGGAGCTGTGAAAGTGCTGTTCCACCTTTGCTAAAAGCAGAGCTGGACACAAAGCAGTCTCCAGACTGCTGGGTCTGGTGGGCAATCCCCTGCTAGAACAGTGTTGATAACACCTTTTTTTAGTGTAACCATGCTGTTCCCTGTCCCTGTGACCAGTTTGCCATGCGTTGTGGAGACAGGACCTGGTGGTCACTGCTTACTGGAGCAGACTTGGCCAGACAGCTGAAAGATAAGCCAGACTCTAGAAGCAAGAGCACAAGGCAGAATGCTGGAGCACGCATGCAATGAAAAGGAGACGCTGGGTGATAAATAGGGTCACTGTAATTGCCAGAAAGTCAAGCCAAAATATGGCCACTGGCTTGCTTTCCTGGCTCATCTCTGTTTGCTGAGCAAGAGCCAGGCATTAGGTTCTTAATCCGTAAGTGGCTGAAGCACCTGACAGTGTCTGTGAAGTTACAGAAACGCATTGTACGGTCCTGGAGAGGCTCCTCTCCCGCTTCCTGACCCAGACTTCGGATCAGTGAGTCAAAGCAGCTGTGGAGAAAGCACTGCTGTGCTGCAGGACGTGTGGGGAGCTAAGGCTGTCCCTCATGCAGTCATTAGACCTGTTACGATTACTGAGAGCTGAGGAACATCCCAATCTCATTGTTTATGCCAGGCATTTGTTGAAAGGATGAAAGATTCCCTGTTCCCTTCCAAGACGCTCCCAAACATGAGGTGGGCAAACCAGAACACTGTTCACAAATCTGAATAGTGATAGTATCTCAAAAGAGTTAAATCCAGGGAAAAGAAAACTTTGCTCCACTTTCTTGCTGCTTACCAAGTTTCCACGGTTCAAAGGTTTAAAAAACAAACAGGAGGCAATAGCTAATGTGAGTGTCAGCCTTTCACTGTTCTCCTTCCTTGCCCTTTCACTCTGCTTGCTGGAGAAGACCAGCAAAGTGGATAATCAACTCACCTGTCCCGTTTTGCCTTTTTACTTAATGCAGATCTAAACCTTTCAAAGAGAAAAAGAAGAGCAAACCAGCTCAGAAAGAGGCACACAGGAGTGCCCCCAGCTCAGAGTTACACTGAGTAACGGGCAAGCTCATCAGGTACAAGCATCCCAACCTGCTCTCGTACAGAGGACTAGATGCTCCTCCATTCACCCTGATCTTACTGTATAAAAGCTGCATAAACATTGTTGTAAAACAGCTGAAAAAAACCAGACGAGGAGCTCTGCCTCAGCCAAGGAGCTCTTTGCAGCTGCCTCACTCGGGAAAAGGAGGAAGTGCTCTGTGGGTGGGAAGGGACACTGCTAAGACCTGCTATAGATAACAGGGCTGTACCTCCTAATTTGGGCTGGAGTCAAGCAGCACTGAGGAGGGGAGAGAGCTTTTAAAGTCTTTTTCTTCACGGCCAAGAGGAGCTTGGATGGAGCAGAGAATTAAAGTTGAAGTGAATTGCTTAAACAGTGCTGTTTAAATTGTTCTTTCACCGAATCCTACAGCTTCATTCCTATGGTAACAAAATTGAGGATTTCCTAAATAGCTCCTTTTAAAACTACAGTAGTAGCAATTATTAAAGACTTAAAGGCCTTGTTCTTCCATGTCATCACAAGACACAGTGTGTGCCCAGAAATCTAAAGAGGAGTGAAAGTGTATGAACCAGGAGGAGAAAACCAGGGCTGGGTAACGCTGCATGGCTGATGCTTTTCCAACTCCTAGCTCAGTTGACTATGAATGCTCAAAGTACCTCTGCTTAGGAGCCTTTATATTTTGGCCACAAAAGGGACAATGTCCAGCTGCAGCGTGTGCTGTCCAACTTGCCTTTTTGCTGTGTGTGTGCCAGGCTGAGCACTCCCAAGTTCCTGTGTTAGCACGGCTGGTTTGCCCAGCCCCTGGCAGATGCAGTTCTCACCTGTCTGGATGGGCTGTGCAGCTGAGGCTGAGGAATGGGACATGGAAGTGTGTGGGTTTTGCTGTGGGTTCAGCAGCGGGGAAGATCCTGAAGCTCCCACAGGCCTCCCCCAGTAAATGTGTCGGCTCCTAAGCAAATCATTGCTTGTGCAGTCAGGTACGTGAGGCACAGGGCTGTTGTCACCTTCGGATCCAGCAACAGCTCGGATGCTTCCATTTGGGCAAAAGGGTGACCAGAAACGTGGTTTCAGTGAGTGACACCTCGCAAAGAGCCCAGCCATCACAGAAATTAAGAGCTCGGTAGCTCCAGTCATTTTAGAGTCACAGCTGGGAAAGTCCTGAGCAGATGTATATTTGTATCTGTTGGTTTATGCTGTTTTCCCACATCTAAGCCAGGATGGGGGAACATATCTGGGAGAAAGATACCTGGTGCTGAAAGTTCCTACAAAACAAAACTCAAACAGCAGCCAAGCCAGAGTCCTTCAACAAATCTGTGTTTTGTTTTCATTATTTGAGGATATGTCTGAAACACACTAGCAGGGATCACTTCCCAGTTGCAAGGTCTGGGCATGTGGGAAATAGAACTGAATTCATTGCCCCACTCCCCATTCAACAAACTCTGTGCGTTACTGGGAAAGAAGCCCGAAGTGATTTTTCTACTTCACAAATCCTTGCTCATATATTTTCCCCCACTAGTTGCATTTCAGGGACTTTTGCAGAGGAAACATGAGTTATTAAGGAGTGATTAGTTATCAAGCTCACAGCTCTGCTAGTAAGGCAGGGAAAGCTGCCACAAGGTCTTCAAAGTCTGTGCTACACCAGCTGATGTATGGAGGGAGGATTACTGTAATAAGGTGCCTCTGAAATCCAGAAATGTGGGTGGAAGGAGACTGGATTTTCTGCCATGGGTTTTGTTTTTGTTTCATTTTTTTTTCACTTACGCTAGTGTAGTAAATCAGGTGCCTTTTTTTCCTTTGTTCTTAGGCATGGCAATGACAACCAGATGCTTAAGTGATTATTCAGTGATCAGGTTTAACACAGGTTTATTAATCATCTTGTATTATTTTGCTGGTAAAGTACTCATAAAACACTCCTGCTTTTTACATTCTCTAGTTTTACACTTTTCAACCAGCTCCAGGTTCTCTGAAGGTACTGGCATGTATAAGTCATAACAGTAATTAGGGCACTAATTTTAAGATTATTTCTTCCCCAACAAGAATACAAATGTTTCCCTTGGAGCAAGTAATATTGCAAGCAAAGAGTTATCTTGCAATGGCCTTCCCAAGCTCCTGTCGGGTGGATGATGTTGATGCCTGATTAGAGGGGGAGCCCCAGGTTCATGCATTGGCGGAGTAAGTTGCATTGTGGCCTTACCACACAGATACAAGCTCTTTAGTCAACAGCCTGTCTCAGGGTTTGTTGATTCTTGTCGTGCTAGAGCTAAAGAGAAGGAACACCAGGAACCCGGGCTGGACATAGAAACATTTGCTCTGCTTGTGTCTGTTACCTCCTCCCTTTCCTCTGCTTGTTTGCCTATCCTTGCCCTTGGTGTAGTAGAAACCATTCATGCTCTGCTCGACATTTGATCTTCCTCCTGGCTAACCGTGAACTAATAAAATGCAGAATTTCCCTAACCAAATGCCAACGTTGTTCATTCAAGCGTAGCTGCCTCCCCTGTTCCATCTCATTTAACTACATCTGACATCAGCTCTACCTGTATCCCCTCTGAGCAGCTGGTGGCAGCTGTTAGAGCTCAGACTATTGCTGCTGTTCTTTTTTGTTGTTGTTTAGGTTGGGCTAAATATAGCCTGCTGTTTGAATACTGGGGAAGGAATGCCAGGATTCAAGATCTATGCACGCAGCACAAATTCTTCCCTGGGCCCGTGCCCAGCCACCCCCTGCAGCTCTTGCCTTGATAAGATAGCTGCCCTGCCCGCTTGTCTCCTGCAGTTTTGCCAAAGGCAACTGCAAAGGTTCCTGGTGGAGTCCCAGGAATGGTTTGTCAGGGCGTGGTAAAGGCCTGCAGTGTTTGGGTCAGTCTGCTGTCCCCCACCAGGGCACTGGGAGGTCCTTTCAGAAACAGCAAGATTTTTATTCTTCCACAAGCTTGTTGTTTACCTCCCTGATACCTGAAGTCCCTTTGCCTTGCAACTGCTTTTCTTGCCTTGTTCCTTCTCAGCTGTCACCCTCCCCTTTCCCCCTGCCGGTTCCTTAGAACTGTACATGCTCCCTAGGGACTGCAGATGGTGAAATGGCTTTGTACTTTACAGGAAAACTTTGTATTTACAGTTCCTTTCTCACCCTCCTCACTTTGGGCTTCCTCCCATCTCTGCTTCTCATCCCCAGCTCTTTCTTTGCCCACGCTGTCAGTGCATTGTGCATCATCAAATGCTCAGGGCATGAGATCCAGATGAGTTAATCCTGGCAGCAGTCGTGTGATGCAGCAAAGAACAGTCACTCTGAAGTGGTTCCTACTGTCC
The DNA here is from genome assembly GCA_013389985.1 of Dryoscopus gambensis. Taxonomy (NCBI): domain Eukaryota; kingdom Metazoa; phylum Chordata; class Aves; order Passeriformes; family Malaconotidae; genus Dryoscopus; species Dryoscopus gambensis. The sequence goes on from WEIT01017696.1 coordinate 209,515, forward strand.
TGGAAACCATTCCTTGGCGTGGACTTTGAGGATGCTCTAAGCTTGGACTGCTCCAGGCAGTCACTGCATGAAGCCAGCTTTGCACAGGTTAAAAAGGGAAGCAGTGTACATCTGTACATAGCTAGTCTTGGTCATAGAAGTGGGTAAATTTACCTATTTTGGCTTTGTGGCAGAGCAGGAGAAACAAGTTATGTCTGTATTTCTCAAGCAAACTCTTTCTCTGCATTTGTTTTTGTGCCACCCTTGACCCTTGTACATTTACAGCACCCAAAAATAAATATGTTAGGTGTATGAAAAGCTAACACTGCCTTAAAGAAGGAGGATCAATGAAAAGCTTTAGGCTCTAGCTGAGCCCTGGTTACAGGGCTGTGATTATCTGCTGGTGACTGAGGGTGTTTGTACCCTCTCACCACATGCCTGGCAGGCACTCCCAGAGCTCTGGTGAGCAGGAAAGACAAAGAACTATAAGAGAGCAAGGGAACTATGGCATCCTCATCCATTTGCTGCTTTTATTCCAAGCCTGTGTTTGCTCAGTATTACTGGCAGTCTTTTATACACCCCCTGCTGCAGAGGCAATTACAGCTTTGGGCAAGGACATCCCTCAGCTTCCCTTCCCTCTCAACAGGCAGTTTGAGAGGTGCTGATGGAGCGCTCCCCATTGCCACTCGCAAAGTTATGGAACTCCCACCTCACCAGCTCTCAAACCTGGCCTGCTGTTGGAACCCACATTTCTTTCCATTCACCTCAGATCAAACCATCCCCTCCTGTTTTCACTGACTCCTACCTCTTCCTGGAGACAGGAAAATAACTGAGGGAGGTGCATCTGTCTTTATGGCCTTTTCATAATTCTGAATGGGGAAAGTTCTTTTTATGAGTGTTTCCCACCAGGTAGAGCATTCACGCTGCTGGAGTTAGTCTGCAGCTGTTACAGTTTCTAATGGATTTGCCATGTAGGTGTTGGGAAGTGCCATATATTAGGGCAGTGACGCTGTAGATAACTCCTATTCTATGCATACAGCATGAAAAGATGAATGGCAAGAGAAGCATGAAGCCCTGGGGAAGGAAGTAGTAGATATATTAAACATATGTGCAGCTTTAAAATGTCATAGCAGTTGGCTGGAGCCTCCAGCTGCCTTTCCAGCAATGTTACACAGCAGTCTGCACTCAGGAAAATGAGGGAATATGTTGAAAACATCCAGCCTGGGTTTGAAAGCACACGGAGCTGCTGACATTCCCGGGTTGTTCTGCTGCTGCTGCTGCTCTGGGGTCAGCAGCAAAGAAGCTGCAGACAAGCAAGAGCAGAGGCCTGGGGCGGTGGTGTTACCACAGGGGAACTGTTTGGATAAGTCGCCTGAAAAGTTTTCAGGGTGGAAGGATGCGACTGTGCAGCGCACAGGATGCACTCTCCCAGGGAGGGAATGTCTGCAGTGCTTGAACCTCACTGTGGCTTTCCCAAGGGCTGTGGGAACAATGGCCAGCACCACGGCCATCCTGCAAGGAAGGCCCCTGGGACTGGCCTCAAGTGGCCAGCATGGGAACCGAGGTGAAGGAAGGGGGAGCCTCATAGTCCCAAGCCACCGAGGGAATTGTGACTCGGGCGTTGCCAAAGCTCCTTTCCATGACTTCTCTTCAGGGCCAGGGCTGCTGAGATCCAGCCTGATGGATGGCTCCCAGGCTAGCAGCATCTGAGACCCAACCCCTGTCAGCCCTGCGGGATCCTCGGGACCCTTTATGGCTCTTCCACTGACATTAATTATCAACAGCAAAATAAAGCACAGAGGCAACATTTATTTTCATTAAAAACATATTTGGCAATCCTGTCTTTCACTGCTTCCCCAGTAGGGCTTAATTTCATTTTGACCCACAGGACCACAAGCACAAAAGGAGCTTGTCTTTACTTCCTTTCTGCCCTTCATGTGGCTATGCTTTCCATCCAACTCTCAGTCTAACTCTAATACAGTCGATCACAGATCTGCACAACCCTGCTCTAGAGAGCTGCTTGTGTCAGCAGCTCATCTCTGCCCCTGCCCTGGGAAACAAAAATCCCACTCCCCACAACAGTGGAAGCCAGTTAGACAGAGCTGTCAACCATGATCTTTTCCTGACCTACCCAGCAACTGACCCAGAGGAGCTTCACAAGTGACAACTTCAAAAGTGTCATTCAAAGCAGGAAAGTGTAAGAAAGAATTAGAAGCTAAAAGATCAGAGTGAGCTATTTATTTTTTCACTGCGGAATAAATTGAAAATTATTGAAGAGTCACCACAGAAGAATGCAGTGTTAGACCCATGGGTGGCAGAAAAAACAGGCAAACAAAAAATCCCCACCAAACCCCACACTCTGTTGGACATGGGAGCATGAGTGCCAAAACAAACACCTTGTTAACCAGCCTCAGTGGCAGAGTCTGTGATGCCAAGCACTGCTGCTGAACCCAACTGGATTCTTGCACTGGAGTTCGTTCTCCTCCAGGCTGATTTCCAACATGAAATAATTTAATAGTGATCCACAATATGATTTGATCTGTCTGATCTACTTCCAGGCAATTAAAAAAAAAATTATCTCCAATTAAGTAAATTTGACCTTTATCTATGGGAAGCATGGTAGGTCTCAAGATAATACAGTAAGCTGTGTCCTGGATAATCAAACATTCATGGGAGACTGATCTTCAGTCTCCCATGGTAATCTCAAATAATTGCATCTCATGCAAGAATACTCTTTTTTCAGTATTCAGTGTAATTAAACCAGTCTAGTTCTCACCAGCCACCACCACGTATCCTCAGTATCACTTCGGTAATTTCTTGGCAAATTTTGTTTGCAGTTTCTGACCTGGCATGTGGAATAACCAAGCCTCTCTCATGAAAACAAGCTACCTCTATTTTAAACATGCTCAGTATGACTGTTTTCTTCATTAATTTGCTATTTAGGATCCAGCGTGAAAGAGGCCCCTGAGATTTAACTCAGTACCACTGTGCTGGAAATTCACATAGTGTTCAGTGCAGATTGGGAGGAGTTTGGGAGCCTGTAGTATAAGAAATACTTCTGTAGTTTGGACGGGTCTTATGTATAGTTCTGCAGACTTGCAGGACTCCACAGAAAAGATCATACTGTATTTCTACTCTTTCCTGCTTGAAAAGGCAGATATATTGGATTCTCAACTAAGAAAAGAGCTTTGCCTGTTATGTTTTCCTAGCCTCCCTCTACAGAATAAACCACCAAAATATATAGGATTTTTAAAAATTTATTTTCATGAAGAAGCCTCAGTAAAGTTGTCTTTTTCTTAAGCAGCTCTAGCAGCTACGATGTGTGTTTATCTGTAAAATCACATGCAGCCACTGATGTTCGTGGTACAATCAGCATCAGCTCTGGAGCTGGATAGTTTGGCATCCCTGTAAAGATGAGGCAAGAGACAGACCATGGAAAAAGCAGAAGAATCTTTGAGCAGTTTCTTAAAATCTAACATCTTACAGGTATGAAAAGTAGCATGATTTGCCTGCAGGTCTTCACACCCAGCGGGACAAAGTTTCAATATTATTGAGACTAATTCCATGTTCAATATCATAAATTCGCCTCACATCAGGTCTGTATCTAAAAGATTTTTATTCGCTAAAATAATTTTGCATGGCACATTTTATAGCATTTCTTCAGCTGCTGAACATTTGCTAAATGGTGCCTTCTAGTAAGCTGTGGGAATGTTAATATCATCCAGTCTGAGGAACTTTTTCTTGCACATCAGAGCGCTGGAAGTATCACTTTCTCTTCCCAGTGCCACAGCACAGACAGGGACTGGCTGCAAATAGAAGTAGGGGACTCAAGGTAAGAGAATGACCTTCACAGCTGAGTCAAAATAGTTCATTACCACCTTAGAGCCTGCCTCTAGTTGCTGCACAGGAGGTGGCTGGCAGGCGTGTTGTTCAAAAAGGCAGGAAAACCACAATGACCAGTGTCATGGTTAGACACTGGACACAATGCCAGTGCCCCATGAAAATATATTTTTTACTAATAATGGTTGTGAGATGTGATCAGGAACAGAGCAGAGCAGGCTCAGACTTAGAAATAGGAGAAAAAAAACTTTAATAATCTACATTAAAGGAAAGAAACACACAGGGAACATGAAAACTCTCCGAAACATTCCTCCTCCTCCCACCTTTCACCCTTCACACAATTAGACAAAACCTTGGATTTCCTGATCGGTTAACAATACTTAAATAATCAATTCTCAGTCCATCTAAGAAGAGAGGAGTCTCTCTTGCAAACCATAGTGTCCTTCCATGTCTGGTGCTCTCACCACCATCTATGGACCGAGACTGCCCTCAGGATTCAACGATGCTTTGCCAAGTACCAGAAGCTCCTTTTTTGGGACAAACAGTCCCCCCCATTTTATAACCCCTGGGGCCGAGGGTTTCTTCT
>WEIT01017696.1:214379-286885 GCA_013389985.1 Dryoscopus gambensis
CAGGCTGGGTGGGGGAGGACATCTGCTCCCTTCACTGACCACAACACAAAAGGAAGTTCCTCTGGGATTCTCTCCTTTATCTCCCCATGTTCTCAGAGGTGACAAATCTCCTCAGTGGCCACACCAGATGTCAATATTGACTTCTAACCCATGATTGGTTTGACTATACCTTCCTTAAAAAACTCCCTTCCTGTCAAACCAGGACATCCAGCAGCAGGAGTTGGGGCAGGGCTTAGGGAAACGTGCTCATGACGAAAGTACCTTGAAGCTTGGTTGTGCCCTGTTATTTTCTGTTCATTCCCATTAATACTGTTGCTCATGGTTGAAGGTTAAAATGCTTTTGTTGTGCGTAACAGGACAGAGGATTGAAAGAAGGCTTTAGTTTCAGGCATGAGGAATCTGACATCATGTGTTAAAAGTACTAAGTCATTGTGCAATTCCAGGACTTCCCGTTCACTGCAGCGGGTGACTCTTAAGAAGTCAGGGCTCTACAGTCCTGTGACATTCTAAAGGTATATTCAGAACACTTTGAACCTGCTGATTGCAAAAGTGCTCTCCAATCTCAAACTGTTCTCAGAAAGATGTTTGCAGGCCAGTCACGAACAGAGGATGCTCAGGGTGACTCCCAGAGTGCCAAACCAGCGAGAGTAGCTCTGCACCTGGGTCGCTTTGTAAGGGCTAATCCAGGTGCACCTCTATAGTCTGAGACTCCTGAAGAGTCTTAAGGATGCTTTTAATGACGTTGCTCTTGTATTTGGAGAACAAAATGAACGTGGTGGGTTTTGTTCGCCTGTGGGTTTCTTCAGTATGAGTATTGACCTGTAGAAAAACTTATCTTCCTGAGGCTTGGAGCACAGGGTGGCATTCTCTAGTTTCCAGTTGGATTACAGGCTTTCTGAGGAGCAAGGAGTGTCCCGGTGAAACCCACAAAATAGCCTAGAAAAGTACATGAATGCATGGAGGTGCTGGGTTATATGGGAACGGGGACTGTCTCTTGTACAAAGCCCAATTCCACCTTCAGTTTATCCCTGTACCTCTCAGCACAACATCACAGCCACTGCTTCTAAGAAAAGAAAGAGTTGCACCATTAAAACAAGTGCTATTTAACTGCCTTGCTGTAGGAGGACTTATGCCACCTGTGTCTCCAGAAGCTGAATCACAGCAGCTCCCTCAGCCCGTGCATTTGAAAGAAAGCCCTGTTGCCTAAATATTTTCACACAGGTGGTGCACCTGGCACCACACTTCAGTCTTAGACGAGCCTGGAGTCTGGACTGTCTATGCTGCAGGGCTCTCTACCCTGCTACTCTCAGCAGTGCAGAACCTGTACAATTCTAGGTACCTCATGAACACTGGAGGATTTTCTTCCTCACTAAATAATTTCCCCGGCGACAAACATTTTATGTCCTTCATTGCAAGGGGGTCAGAGTAGATGGCTGCAATAACCCTTCCTGACTTGAAAAATATGATCTTGTTGGCCACGAGTATATTAAATTAAGAATCTTTCCCTGTTGCTTAGTGGATTTTTTTCTTCTTCCTCTTGAGCTAAAATACTGCCATAGTCATGAGATCCTCTCCTTTGGGCCACTTCCCTTTTTCTTAGTAGTGTTTGTATCCTGTATATCTGCTTATTCCTACACAATAACCACATGGAACCCCCTCTTCATTTCATGAGGCAGATGATCTCCGTAACACAGTTATGAAATCTTTTCTTAAGATTTTATATTAAGTGTCTAAGAAAAAAAATTATATAACTTTCTGTGTTTGTTTTATTTAACATATAACTTTATGGCTCTAGGTTGAAAGCATTCGCTGAGTCAATGTTTGGACTGCGCTGCAGGGATGTTAATGAGAACATCCAAATTTTATGCATTTGAACTCATTAAAATGAACAGCACAATTTGTGCAGCAGTGGCTGATTTGGAAGAACAGGGATTAACAGGAGCACATAGAAGAGCAGAATACAGATGCAATTTTTTCACTTGGAGATCAGAACAAAAATACAGAGCTTTCCAGTGACCCATGCTAACATGAATATTTTTACCTCTGAACAAGGTGTAAGGTTTGAAAGCACACTGGCAAATAAAGAGCTTGCACAGAGGAGATCTGCGCAGATCAAAGAGGAGCTCTAGAAGCAGTCAGTTTTAGAAAGACAAATCTTAATCTTGGAAGATGAAAAAGCAAAGTCACAGAAGGTGGGCTTTAGTTACAGCTCTTCAAAACGAGATGAAAATTTCAGAGGATTATTTGCGAAGCTAATAAAGAACACTAGTTATGGAAAATTAAAGATTAATTCAAGGCTCCACAAAGTGCTAGACTAAATAACCTTGTGCAGTGTCCTGAACCAATGCTATGGCCCTCACAGATAGAAGGAGGTTGATACATGAAAATAAATGAAAAAGCCTGTGTTTATTTCTGTGGGCTTTGGAACAGGGCCATCAGCAGCAGGATCAGCCATGCCATGGACCGTGCACACTCTGCCTCCTCCCAGGGAGGAAAGAGCATGTCTGGGGTGGCCCCACAACCCATGCCAGCAGACTCTCACAAAGTAATCGGATGAATTGGAAGACAAAACACAGTTTAAAAGCAAGCATTGTAAGGGCAAACCCATAGAGCCAGGAAAAGCATGGTGTGCTATTTCCTCAGTCATAGGTGCTGCATGGTTTTTCATTCAAAATTTGGAGCCCTTCCTACAAATTCTCTAAAAGCACATTATCTGAAAAAGTTAGAGTTCACACATTTTTTCCACCCCTGCCTTGCAACAACACTAGACTTTATATTGCACTAACATACCCTTGCAGTAGCATGGATTTCACATACTGAGGACACACTGGATAAAACCAGAAAGGAACTGATTCCAAGGGGATCTAACCCAGGAGTCTAACCCAGACCATTCCAGCTCAATCGAGACCCTGGCTCCTTGGATCAAGGACTCTTCTTGCTGTCTGAATGATTCCAACTGCCCCTATCAGCATGTTATATTTTTCAGTCACATAAATACAGGCTTACCACAACCTTCTGTCTTCATCTCCTAGATACAAACACTTGGTAGGAGGCTTCTTATCACAGGACAGCAAGAATATGCCCACAGTTACAGAGATTTTCTGTTCAATAGCAATGTTGGTGCTTCTACATGAGCTTGGCTTGGACTGCTCAGAGAAAGGAAAAATCAAAAAAGAGGTGGTTTGCTGAGAGCTTTGGCAATTAAAATAACAAGGAGGCAATGCTAATGGCTAGCACATGACGAGTCAGGATCATAGGTTCAATAACAGGAGCTATTCAGCTGTGCTGCCTCCTAAGTGCTGGCCTGTGTGAGTGAAGTCAGTGGGGCTCCTGCATTTCTTTTCCTGGCAGGGATGAGTGTCATCTGTCAGGATAAACCTCAGTTTTCAGTCTGACAGGTGGAGCTGGAAGCAAAACTTCTTAATGTAGCCTAAATAGTGGTAGGGTAGTACCAGGGCCCTTCTGAGTTTCTTAGGACATTGCCTAGGCTTAACTATTCAGACTTGACATTTCCATGGTGGGTGTCTGCTCCAGGCTGCTTTTTTTAACTGGAAGATGTCTGCAGAAGCAATACAGACATTTCTAAGAACAAGGTTAGGAAAACAAAAAATAGCTGTGTGTCTGTGTTAAAAAATATTCTTGTAGCAACTTTGCCCAGATGTTCTGGTATTCTCAATCCCCAAAGCAGGAACACAAAATATGACCAGAGTGGGTTGTCTTGGTTTAGAAGACAGGTGACTGCCAGGGGAAACCAGAGCCTCCCTTGGAATAGAGAATGTAAACCCCCCACCTCCGAATTGCTATAATTTNCTCCGTTGGAGCAGAGGTGATCCTGTAGAAGGGTCCGGTGGTGACAGGATGGGTCCAGTTTTCCTCGGGGAATCTGGTGGGAAAAACCAGCTGCCCTGATGTCCTGAGTTGCAGATTTTATGCAGGTAGAGACTTCGGCTCCTCCCACTGAGTGGAGCCTTCCCCAGTGGGATGATGTGATGTTATTGGTCACAAGCAGAGCCTTAAATGGCTCATTCCCAGGTGATATCCCCTTGGAGGAGGATGGGTGGAGGACGAGATAAGGAAGCACTGCCCCATCTGGTTTTAACGAGTGACCCATTAACAGAAGGCACCCGCCCTCCTTCCCCTGGAGTTACAAGAGATGAAAATATCTTTCAACCAGTTTCAACAGATGAAAAATAGAATAAGATTTTTGGTTACATATTGCAACCCAAGACATGGGTTCAGCATGTCAGCAAGGGAATTCTTTTTCTTTGTCTCTGAAAGTGTACCTGTGTTTGGTAGCAAACCAATGCCTCTGGAAGTTCCAAGCTGTGTTTCACATGCTGAAGAGGTAGAAGGTAAATTTTCCCCTTCCATAAGGAGTTTATCCTCATGGAAGATGTTCCAGCCCTAGATATACGACACTTGCTTTTCAAGAAGCAAGTGAAAGTAGGGAAAAAAAATTGGGCACAGACGCTCTAAAGAAGTAATGAAGTGCGCGGGAGACAAAAGTCCCAAGAAATGAAGAGCAAACAGCAATTTAGGGTTAAGTTTGCCTTTCCATTAGCTTATCTGAAACAGATTTGTCTTGGGAAGCAGTTCTGGAAGTTAAAAAATGCAGCTCCAAGCCTCAGAGATTAGTGGCAAAATCTCAGTTGCTTTACCTCATCTCTGCACATCACTGTGAATCTTTCTCTCCTCTGTGCTTGGGCTTCGATGGAGCTTTTTACACTCTGCATCTTTTCCCCATCCAGTGCAACTAGAAATAAGGAATGGATCCAACTCACCCTTCTGAGCAGTCACAAGACATTGGCCAAGGGATATCTCCTTCCTGCTGCTGCCTGTGGGCTGGTTACACTGTGGAGAAGTGGGGATCTCCTGTCTCAAGAGCTGTCGGAGCAGCACAAAAAGCCCTCAGCCCTGAGCTTTGGGTTGTACCTCCCTGGTCCAGGAGAAGATTTAACTTTAATTCAGGAAGTATAAACACATGGAGAGATGGATATACATGCACACACACAGATATATCTCTCTCCAATTATCTCATGGCAGTTTGTCTTTTGAGCAGCCTGGGCAGAGCCTGCAGTCCTGCAAAAAAATTCCACTTTTCAAGCGGAACAAGGGGTTCATATGGGCTATTTATGACTTTAACAAACTAAAGTGCTGAAGGAAAAAAGCCTGCCTCCATAAGGGTATCATTTATTTTTCTATTTTATCTACTTTCCCACATAGAAGCCATTCCAGAAGAGTTATTTTTTCATCCACTTCAACTGAAGATCAGTTGCTTGCAGCTTCTTGATTGCTTCTTTTTAGGCTTCATAGTGCCAGGCTGAAATACCATGTTCAAGTGAGGACAGTGAGCAGCTTGGGAAGAAATTCTAATATCCTGAGTATATACCATGCAGCAGTAGCCTCAGAAACCATTGTCAGTGCATTAAATTAATTTTGGACGTTCACCTTACTTCTAGATGTTTGTCTTAGCTAAATGCCTGTAAGACTTTTTAAAAGAATTAGTGATCCAAAGGCCTTCCAAGGTTTGGCACTTGCGGAGCAGCGAGGAAGCCTTTGTTTATCCCAGCCTCCAGTGCAGGCTGCCCCGAGTGATGAGTGTGGGGCACTCCGTGCACTGGCATTTACATCAGCTCAGCAGGACACTGCTGCTTAGCTTTGGTGGAACTTTATAGCCTGTTTTATTGCAGCAAGGGCAGCACTGTGATGAATCTTTTAAATAAATCTCCTCTGATGGATTTGCTGGCGCCTTCCTTAGCGGTGAAATGTATCTCACTGTCAAAGCTCAACGCGTTTACCACCAACACAGGCCCCATCTAACACCATTAATGCAGTTTTAACTAGGAAATTTATATTAAAAAATGCATTTTCTCTGTGGGGACACAGCATAGATGAGCCTTATGTGCATGCAGTGAACGACACAACACTGACACGAGTTTTTATTTGGTATTACCCAAAGTCAGAGCCTTATGCACAACCTGGTAATTGTCTCTTCTGCTGTGTTTTCCCCACAATGCAACAAGTGAACAAATGAGTGCTCTGGAGCTCATCTGCTGCTGAAACAAGCTGTGGGGGAAATAATTCATTTAAGGGCAACTTCAATTTCATCTTCACTCGGAAAGTGAGTTTAATGCAATTTTTCTTTATAAAGTAACTTCCTCTGCCCTTCCCTCCACTTTCTGCTTCAGTGCTGCAATACTGAAGCAAACTGGCTGAATGGCATTTTTCCACCTTGTCCAAAATTGCCATGAGGAAAAATCTGTTATCCCAGTGAGAATAAGGTCAATTTCAATTTTGCAGAACTCTAAAACCCTGGGAGTATGTCCGCATTTGGTGGTTTGTGCATTACTAAGAGAAAACCAGGAAAAAGAAAAGGCATGGGTTGGTACGTAGTTCTTGATCCTGTATGTCACGATATCTCCACTAAACTGTATCTTCTCTGCTTAAGCCCTAAGTCTGTGGAACTGAAAACTTAGCTGAGATCCATTTCTGGGGCAGCACCAGCAGCCTATGCAAGTGTTGAGTTAATCATTCCGACTGCTGCCTGGTGCATCTGCGGGCTGAAACAAAACCCCCCTTCAGCATTTGTCCCTGTGCACGGGAGTTTAAGGGTCTGAAGTTCCCTGGGTCTGTCCGAGGCTTTCTGTGCACTGTTACAAAGGAGGTTTTTGATGGATTGCTGCTGCCTCCCCTTCATAGCTCTTTTTTTACCTGTTCCCTTCAAGATACCCATTTGCTGAAGAACGGTGGGAAGGGGGTCTCACAGCTCTGCTGCCTTTCCTGGGGACACATCCTTCCACGCTGGATGCCTTTGTGTCAGACTTTTCCTGCCCAAACCTTTGCTTTGCTCACAGCTTTGAGAAAACTGCATTAATTCATCATTTCCCCCGTGGCTTGCAGGGGCATAAAAATAGTGCTTATGTTAATCTGAGGCATATTAATTTTACACCTATAGCAAGTGATAAAAGTCTGATCTTTAGCAAATACACAGGAGATGTCCAGAGATCCAGAATGTCACTTTTTTTTTTTCTGTTTCTTTCTGGAAGCTTTCCATCAACATATTTCCATATTTTTGTGTAAGAAAAAAAATACAGGTGTATTTGAGAAGAGCTTGAGCCTTTTTGAGCAGTGGTCTTAAAATCTGTTTAGAAAGGAAAAAAGTTAATTGCTTTGCTAGTCTGATACAGAGTGGTTTGCAATTTTCCTCCTATGATATAGGCAGACAGCACCTGCCTGCCTTTTTACTTCTCCTAGGGAATCATAATCTGACTTGTGGTGTCATTCATACCAATGCTCATGAATGTTCCAAGCTACTCCCAGTGAATTTTAACTGCTAAAGAGAACAGTTTTAATATGAATGCAAGAGCAAGGATTGTGTTTATGTGCCCAGAGCGAATGAATGACAGTTCTGAAGTCCAAGTGTGTCTACGCCAACAGTTAATTAGCAGCCAGAAAATATACATACATTTCAATATTTAACCTTGAAGTCAGGCTGGTGTAAAGGTCTGAAATAACATTTCAGTGTTCTCCAGTAATTGTGTCTCAAAATGAACCACACTGAGCTGTTGTTGACAGTCAGAGACTTTGGTCCTCTTTATCCAGCATCTCTTCCTAATTCTCCTGCTATTTATTATATAAACTTTGAAGAGCTTCCACCAATTTGGAGTTACTTACCATCTTATGCTGAGATGCGAGGAGAAGGTTTTATTAAGCTCAGAGAAATGCTTAAAGTCATTGTCTCGGGGCAGCTATACAAGTGCAGAGTGTGGACAACAGCAAAAATCCCCTGGGAATAGAGTAAGAGAAGGGGAAGGTGGAAAGGAATTCCTGCCCTCCTCTTTCAGCTTAAGATTCATCCATTTGTATGTGATGTTTCAGAGCACACCTGCAATAACATTTTCAAATTTCTCTGCATAAGCAGGGTGGCTGGACACACATCTCCACGGGCTTTCAAACAAAGCTGAGATTCTCACCGGCTCTGCCGCCATCAGTCAGGGCTGCAGAAAAGGCAGCAAATGTCAAAAAACCTTGCAGTAAAGTCATGAGAGATGGCAATACTTTTGTGACTAAAGGAGACTGCATCTGGCTCTCAGCTCCACAAATCAAAAAGCTTCTTCATTAATCTATTTCAAAGGTCTCCATCAAAGAAAAACAACGAGCGGCGCTTGAGGTCTCAGCACAGGTATTGAAAACAAACAAACAAAACTGGCACAAAAATACTGTTTTCCTGGCAGAGGAGCCCTTTCACCACAGTCACAGCACTACGAGGTAGTTTTTCTTAAGGCTGAACAGATGAATTGTGTCTTAAAGTCTATCATCTGGAAACTTCTGCAACAGCTTGTCCACACAAACCAACGCCAGTGAAGTGGAGAGCAAAATCTGGGCAGTTGCATTTCATTTTACTGTGATCCTGAAGTTACTTGTCTTATGTTTCATTCTGCTTCTGCCTGGCTCCTTTGTTTTGCATGGGCACTTTATCTGGAAGGCACAGCTCTGTGCTGGCTGGGCCATCCATAAGGTGTTCTTTTCCCTTGGAAGCAAGGGTGTTCAGCCCTTACAAAAGAAGATAACACATCAACATGCTTATTCAGAAGTCTAGTAACATCTCAAGCTAGAGATATTCAAAGTGTTGCAGGTTTGTGTTTTTAGTTTTGGGGCAGGTGTTTTGTTCGTTGTGGGGGTTTTTTGTGCTGTTATGGGTTTTATTTCTCTTTTTATTTTTAAACCATCACCCAGATTCCTAGGTAAAAAACCTTACCTGTCTGTAGCCAAGTGGAAGAAAGATTTTTCTCCCTGTAAACCAATACTTCGGCTACACCACTGTGTTTTAAAACATCCTTCTCAAAATGCCTGTGGGACCACAGTGTTCTTCAAAGGAGCTCTACCAACCTGAGCCCTCAGAGCTGATAATTTTAAGTCCCTCAGTTAAGAGTGCTACACATTGAGTCACTAAAGAAGAAGGTGTGCAGCCACTTGTGCCCAAGCCCAGGGTGGTTTACTCCGAGGAGCTGAGCCATAAGACATCCTTTGCCTGTGTCTCCGTGTGCCAAAGGGGCACAGGTAGCCAGGACATCATCCACACATCCACTGGGTGCACTTTCCAAGTTTCATGATGCTCTAGGTGGAGCATTCCTGGTTTTAATGCAAGAAGTCCCATGTCTCCCAGTGGGGGCTGCAAACTAGGAAACAGCAGTCTGAGGATTCTCTCACTCCTTGTGTGGTCTTGGCGAGTCACAATCGTTCCCTACCTCAACTTCTCCCTGTCCCTGAAGAGTACAGTACCTTTTAATTTCCTGCCTCCTCTTTAATTATGGCAGGACGCAGCAAGCCCCAGCAGAGATTAGAGGGTTCTCTCTGCTGTTTGCTAGAAGGCAAACAAAAGATGTGCAAGAATCAGCTGATGTTTGTGTAGCAACGAGGGCCTTGTTTGCAGTGCACCATATGGATGCAAAGTTCTCGTCTGGCATAATCCTACAAGCAGATGCCTGAAGAAGCAACTGCTCATCTGAAGCTTTTACCAGAGGAACCTCCCACTTCCTTTACGCCACAACCTCCTCCTTCTCTAACATATGGAAGTTAAATGTAGCTATGACTCAGGGGAATGTTTGTCCTTAAATGTAAAGAGCTTTCCCTGAATGCCCTTTCTGTGAGGAGTTTTCTTTGTCACGTTTCTTAGAAACCACTTGCAGAGTTTCTGTGCTTCTATAGACTGTATTTTATCTGTAGCCAGAAGCCATTTGCTTGTACTAATGCTATGATTTTGGGGACAGGTTTGCTGATCATCAGGGCTGCCTTCAAATAAAAGCTTTGATAGCCCACCAGAACAGTTTTGTTCTTCCACTTTTTTATCTGCATGGAACACTGTGGAAGATGCAGGATAGCCCGAATGGGAAGAAAACTTTCTTTATTTGGGAAAAACTAGTCAAACAGCAGCTAGGACAAAGTAAATGGTGTAGTGCCTACCTGAATCAGTTTGGGGTACTTGTGTCTTACGATGTAGCTGTCATTAAGGAGTAGATGTCTTTGAAAACCAACGACTTAAATTCAAATTTTGTATCTCTCAGAGATTTCTTGTACAACCTTAGGGCAGTCACTTGAATTCTAATGTAATTATTAGACTAGAAGTTTACTTCAAAAAAGCCTGGGGACAATAAATGCTTTTAGACCTTTAAATAGTTGAATACCACATCAGTGGGAGGCTCCACACGTAGGCATGTCAGCTTGTGTTGTAATTGTGTAAAAATGGTTGGGAGTAGATGAGATTTCTTTTGTGGCCTGCTTGGCCTCCAGATTAGTTTTCTTTCAACCTATTTTAATGTCAAAATAGGTTTCTTGTAGAAGAAAGGGACCATAAAGATCATGTCTGAGAAGAACATTTGGGGGTGTGAATATGTGAAATGCCCCTGTTTCCCAGGGGAGAAAGAGCCATCAGTCAGAATATTTTAAGCTAAGGAGGTTTTATCTTCACCTCTACCTTCCCAGTCTTGTCCAAGCATCTCTGGCAGCATCTTCAAAGTCCAGTGTCCTGTCCATTCACTGTGCATCCAACAGAACGTGCTCTCCAGAGGGAATCTCAAGGACATGAGGATTCAAGGAGCCTTCAACTCTGGGTGCTCCCACTTGGAGCAACCAGAGTTTGTCACTTAGATACCTCCACTCTGTCCTACAGAACATATCCCCATGCTCCTGCATTTCCTCCCATCTCACTGCATTTAAACACCACCCCCAAGCCCCCAAACTTTTGGTTCCTGACCCAGGAATACACCAAGACCCTTCTAAAAAGCACAAAGCACACTGTCTTCCAATAGGAGTAGAAGAAAGTTCTGCTCTTTGTGTAGTGAGGGGCAGGCTCATACTCTTGCTTTTAAAAGACTGGAGGTTATAAAATGTTTCCTAATGGAATGTAGGAGACTCAGCAAGTTGGTGCTAAGGAAATGTTTTTCCTCTCAGTCCATTTTGAGCTCTGTCCCTATGTTTTTCCCATTGGCACTGAAGCACTCATCTGAAATAGCTCTTCCCCTGCAGAGACTTCTGTCCCGGACAACGATGTGGTTGAGAGAACATCTTCATGCAATATCCCAGTGGTACTTATTAGCCCTTAAATGTATACCTGATGCCCTTTTCCTGTGGAAACCAGGAGGGCTGAGACACTAAACCTGCCTGCAAGCATCAGGGTGCAGTAAGAATGAAGGGTGCTTCCTCTCAAGAACCAAGACTGTAGACCGACACCAAGTCAGAAGTCACTCCAAAGCAAGGAGTTAAGTAAAAAGCATCCTACTTTTCCTTTAAGTGTGAAGTGTTAACAAATGCAGACACCCTGCTCCACACAGCTTAGTTAGGACAGTTTAAGCCAGATGAGAAATTTAAATATGCTGCCCGTGGCAAAGGGCCTTCCTACAGTATTTCTGCCTTCATACAAAGGGACTTTGCAGCTATAGACGTGTCAGAGAAGAGGTGCAGAATGTGTTCTGCTAAGGGGCAAAGATGAGCAGGCACAGCCTTAGAAGTACATTGAACCTAATTCACCTTCAGCACATTGCAGTGAGAGGCAGCTCTGAGGTGAGCACATCCTGCAAGGAGCTGTCCTGCAAAGAACATTCCCAGAAGACAAGGAAGTTGCTCTGAAATAAGAAGAGATCGGGTTAATTTGAAGCGTAGTGACTATTCTAGAATACTTCTCTGTATAGCTGTCCTGATTTCGAGCCTAGCGTTTTATGATTTAGTTGAATTCTTTTTCAGGTATTTGTCCTTGCTCAAAATGCAGCTCCAAGAGCTCAAACTGTCTCTCTTTCTTTCACAAATCAGGGATTCAGAAATAAAACACAAGCTTACAGTTCTGTCTGTGTGGTATCAAATGGCTTGTGGAACTGTCCCACTGAAGTTTCACATCGGGTTTATAAGCCACCATGATCACATTCCCTGTCTGAGGGGGCTTCAGTGCCTTGCACGGTTTTTCTTACAGGCTCTGCAACAAGATTTGCAGAGTCAAGATAGTGAGGCAAAATTTTTGCTAGCTAGAGCTCAGGTCTGTAGAATTACACACTTCATTATTGCTTCAGGTAATGTCACCAGGATTTTCATGGGCGACACTGAAACGTGTAGATATTGAACTCAGCAAAAGAGGCAGTTTCTTCCCTGACCCCGATGGGAGATGGTCCTGTGTCAGAAGCAGGCAAAGGAACATTGATCCTTCAGACCTGTCACGCCAGCTTGCATCTTGTACTGCCCATCCGGTCTTCACTCTCTACCACGTATATTGAAGCTGAACATAGCACACCGCGTGTCTCATTGGGACAGGCTTTGTGTCTTTGGGGAATTCATTTGCTGCTAAACTCTGAAGGTTGTCCATATTTTCTAGGCAGCATGTGGTGTTTATGTGCAAGGGTATTTGGTGACTGCTGGATCAGAATATAGCACCAGCAGATAGTTACTGGATCACACAGTTCGACACACTGGCATACGAGGGAAGTAGGATTATCAGATCCTGAAAAAACTTCGACTTGTTGTGTATCCCGTAGAAACAGCGTAACATTTTTCTTGGAGAAGGGCCACTCACAAATGAGTCAAGCCAAAAGTCTAGGAAAACAGCAAAAAAATCACTGACTAGTTCAGGTCCAAATGCTAAACCTTCAGTGCAGAACATTTTCTACCTAGGAAGGTTTCCCAGTGCTTCCCGTTGACTGCAGCCAGGCACCACCTTTGTCTTCATGGCATCAAGTCACTCACATCCCTTTAAAACACAGTTTTTCCTAGGATCTGCGTGTTTTTAAAGTCAGACAAGCAAAGGCCAGTCTCTGGTAAAGGCTGCATCTCTTCACCTGGGAGTCTTCTTGCATTCCTTCACTTGCTGCTCTCCAGTTCCTAAACTCAGCTCTCCCCCAGCTCCCCTGTGGGTGAAGGGGACACTGCAATGAGAGTCACACCAAGCCAGGCACAGACTGCAAAAGGACGGGCAGGACACAGCTGCTCTCCCACTCCTGCTTATTTCCCTTTCTGCTCATCGTTTCCTGGTCTCGCTTTTCCTCTGCCCTGCTTGGAACCTCGTTTTCATCCACCCTCACCTCTCTCTTTCTAAAACCTCATTGCACTGCTTGACACTTCCCTGGGCCCTGTCCAGCACGCAGGAACAGATGGCACAGCCTAGATAGCCCCAGAGAGGAGGACAAAAAAAGGGTTGCCTTGGTATATCAGTGCTGCATCTCTGATGCCTGGCGAAGTGGAGGCCAAAAAATCTTATTCTCTGCATTGTGGCCCCTAGAATGAAGCTGATTATTTTAAATGTGTTTTACGACACAGCTCGTGATTTCTGGACAAGCCCTTTCTCAAAGCAAGGAGTCCTGTAGGGACTCACAAAGCACTTGGAGTCTGCAGTGGATCCAAAGCACCTGGATGCACACCTGTTCTCCAGTACAGGAAATAAAGTGGCCCATTTTCCATCAGCTGAGCCAAACTAAGTTTTAAAAAAAATAATCAAGGCAATTAAAAAAAAATAAAGAAAACCTGCTGAAGGCCTATGTGCTCATAAACACACACCGTAATGAATTAGGAAAATTTAGATCATCCCAAGGGCTATTTGACTGCAATATACAGAGATCAGCTTCTATTTGCTATAACCCAGGTTGTGTGGCTGACGCTGACTATAAGTTAGATCACATCAGCTATTTCCCATCCTTTGCAGTGCCCAGAGTTGGACCAGTGATCCTTGGGGTCCCTTCCAACTGAGCATATTCTGTGATTGAGCGGTGAGCGTGAACCTTGTCATAAGTTGGATCCTCAGCTCGTTCTCCAAAGCATGTAGGAAAGGCATTGTGAAACAAATCATGAAGGGCTCTTTGGAGCCTTGGGTATGAATAAAATAAGTTAGGAGCAGACCTAGATAAATTATAGAAAATGCCTGCCTCACATGGTGGGAGGAGCCTTTGAAGTGGGGGAAAAACCTCCAAAGATCTGCTCCCATGCTGTTCAGACAGGCACTGACATCAGGCTTGTCTGCTGTCGCGTAGAAGAAGGGGTATGAGTGGGGGGTCTGGCTGCCAGCCCCAACACACGGCCCTCACAGGGTGCTCAGAGCTGCTCTTCCATCTCCAGACAAGAAGCATGTGCTGAATTTAGCACTTCTGGCCTCAACATGGGTACAGTTTGCATGTAGGAAGCAGTCAGTGTATAACTCCGTTACAAAATTGACACTTTCTGCATAAAAACCATATTTCAAGAGCAGGTTTTCATTGAATTGAGTTCAAATGGGCTCCTTTGCTTCGTTTAGACTAAATACAGAAAAAGAAATACTTTTAGCCCAGAAGGTGGCCATGAATCTCTAGATTTTAAAAAAATCACTTCATTCTTCTGTGCTCTTCTTCCGTGAAATTTCATGTTTGCATATATTTTGTTCTCCAGGACAAGCTTATCTTCTAAAACTTATTGTGAGTTTAAAAACCAAACACTCAACCCCTGTAACACCACTCAGTCCTGCTCCACAACAAAAAAAAACAAACCCAAAGCCCTCCAAGAAACAAAATCATTGTCCTAATAAAAGGAAAAATACAGGAGCATCTAGAGAACCTGAACTTGCTTGGTCGGGTTCTTGAGCAGAGACCACTAATTAAAAAAAAATTGGTGATACTTTATCTCTTGTCCCATCAGAAGGAGAGATGAATACATTCTGTTCACAGAAATGGGCTGGGAGCCTTACTGGGCACGATTAAGGATTTATTAGAGTCAAACTCCCACAAGATAAAAATGGGACACGCAAGTAACCCCGTGTCAGTATTTGAAAGGGACAGGTGTGAATTAAAGCTTTAGAGCAGATTTTCCAGACAAAGCATCTAATCCCAAGGCTTGTATGACCCAGCTGTATGAAAAGCATTAGCAACAAGCTGCAGTGCCATGCCTAGGGATACACAATGATCTGATGTCCTCTTTCAAACTCATTAATAACAGCAGTACCTTGATTCCTCAAGTGGGCATCAACCCCTGGGCATTCACAGCTCTACCCTCTCCCATTTCAAGCTCCTTGACCCAGGATAAAACTCGCTAGCGAGACCAACAGCAGTAGATTTTGGAGCTTCACAAAAGCCCTGTTATTTTCAGCACACCCTGTTTCCAGCTCTGCACAGCTACAAAAGTTAGCCATAAACTAATTTTCTTACTTAAATAAGTCATGGTTCGTTTTTGCCTCTGTTTAAAATTTTATGCAAGACGAAATGTTAAAGCTGACAAGCTTGAAATGAAATATCAGAACATTCCCTGACCTTGTCATCACCATTCCCTTTTTGCTCTTCTGAGCAATGAAAATATTTTATTTTAAAAAACAGCATATTCCCATGAAACTTGTTGATTTTCATGAATTGGCATTTTCCAGAAGGAAAAAAAAGAATAGTTAGCTGGAAATTTTTCAAGGAGCTCTCTACACAAGAAATGCAAAGCCGAAAAATTGCCCCAGCCAGTCCAGTTTGAGTTCCCCGAGGGCTTCTGCTTTGCTCCTTTAACTCTGGCCAAAAGATAGAGCCTTCCCTGAATCCCTCCCTGCAAGACTGCATAATGTGAAATAGTTTTCACTGCTCCTTGGGTTGCTTTACGCTACCATAAATCCACACATGTGTTGCATTAATGGAACTGATGTAAGCGAGGGGTAGACATGAAAAATCCCTATTTGGTATCCAGACACAAAATCAGGGTTTGCTCCAGGAACATCCCCAGACAGTTCCTGGTTTCTGTGCAGGACTCTTGCCTTTGTCATGTGGCTCCTTCCCAGCTTTCTGACCTTGCACCCCACTCCCCAAAGAGCATCCTTTGCAAGCTTAGACTGCCTGTCTTGGGTTGCAATATGTAACCAAAAATTTTATTCTATTTTCATCTGTTGAAACTGGTTGAAAGATATTTTCATCTCTTGTAACTCCAGGGGAAGGAGGGCGGGTGCCTTCTGTTAATGGGTCACTCGTTAAAACCAGATGGGGCAGTGCTTCCTTATCTCATCCTCCACCCATCCTCCTCCAAGGGGATATCACCTGGGAATGAGCCATTTAAGGCTCTGCTTGTGACTGATAACATCACATCACCCCATTGGGGAAGGCTCCACTCAGTGGGAGGAGCCAAAGCCTCTCTACCTGCATAAAACCTGCAACTCAGGACACCAGAGCAGCTGGTTTTTCCACTGGATTCCCTGAGGAAGACTGGACCCATCCTGTCACCACTGGACCCTTCTACAGGATCACCTCTGCTCCAACGGAGCCACATCTGCCGCTCCAGGAGGACTTATTTTGGGCTGCTCCCCACACCCTGACCAACAGGGGGTCAGGTCGTGTTCTGACTCTGTCAGAGTTTCTGGGATTATTGTTTGTTGTTGTTCTTTTTCTCTGTATCACTACCTTTGTAGTTTGTAATATTCTTAGTAAAGAACTGGTATTCCTATCCCTACATCTTTGTCTGAAAGCCCCGTAATTTCAAAATTACAGCAATTCGGAGGTGGGGGGGGTTTACATTCTGTGTTCCAAGGGAGGCTCTGGTTTCCCCTGGCAGTCACCTGTCTTCTAAACCAAGACACTGCCCTAAGCAGCCCCCGGGCCTTGCAGGTTAAAGGGAATGCTGCAATCAGCTGATCTCCATCACCTGGCCACCCATTCCCCCACAGCCACAGCCCGCATTTCCCATCAGGGCTCTGTCCTGTGCTGCTCCCAGCCGCGCTGGGGGAGAGGGTGATGGAGAAACAGCTGCCCTGGGGCCAGCTGGTGCAAGTGACAGGGTAGGGATGGTCACAGAGCTCTTAGCAGGGGCTCTGCAAGCTCCTTGGCTGCTCTCTTTACTTGGCAGGTTACTCTGGAATGAAGCTGATGGAGAGAGGATACACCATGCTATAAACATGCCTAATTCTGCACAGTCCAAGCCCATTAAAAGAGTAAAGAAGAAAACACCAGCAAAACTGAGTGTGGAACAATTTGGGAGAGACTGTTAGGAGTACAAATAATTTTGACATGTGCAACAGTGGACGGCCTGTTTCCAGCTACTGAAATTGAGAATAATGTACCTGAGTGATCAGCCAGAGCCCAGAGTACATTCCTACATCCTGAGAAAATCAGCAAGCCCTGAAGTTACTATGGTGCTGAAATACAGTTTTTAAAGCTGTGATTTACTTATTCACTCTTGATGAGGAAAATTGTGTATCTAAACATAATTTTTCCAAATTATAAGCCATGATCTATAAATAAAAGCTGTATTTTCATGATTTACAGCTACATTTGATGTAGCCTCGCTAGGCCTCGCTAGTGATGTGATGTTTATGTCTGTGTAACTTATGAGTTATCCAGCAAAAGCACAATATTTCAGCTCTTAATAGCTGAAGGAGAGTTTATTGGGAGAGTTTGTCAAATGGTACACTTCATCAGAGTTAAGAGGAATCCTTTCTTTATAACACGACACAAGTTATATCAGGACATGGGCACTATCAGCCTATTATGCAGTATTCCCAGGGGGCTGCAGATTTGAGGAGTATATATTGAAAACTTGCCAGTATTCAGCTTCAGTTTTTCATAAATCTTCATGGTTTCATTCCTGGTTTTCCTTTGTGCAGATAGGAATGGTGGAGCATTTCCAAGATGGAGATAAAATAGTCTTCCCATCACTGCTTTGCCTTATTTTTTTAAATTAGATTTGGTACCTCGGTGCACAGCCTTGTACAAAGGGTCAGCAAATGTCCTCTGCAATGTTTTTGTCCTGTATCATGACACCAGGAGTTGTGGTGAACTGAGGCCACGGTACTGCTCCACTGCATACAAGCATATTTCACCTTTTGAAATGCTGAGGAAGGAGATGGCTTATAAATCTTAGACTGTTTCTTCAAAGCTGAAGAAATAAAAGGGAACTGGTTTGCAACAATCTTACTATAAAACTATGCTCTTGTGTAAGAGATTTTGCTGTTAGAATGGTATCTCAAACTTCCACATAACTTGGTTAGGAAGGAACACAAAAAATCTGTTTTGATTGTATTTCTCAAAAGTTTCAGAACATCCTAAAATAGTTTGGAAGTCTTGCAAGAATACATTCTATAATGAGATTTGTGGGACTCTGCATCTGCTTAAACTGGAGTGTAGAGGGAAAAAAACCCACAACAAAGTCTAAGCAGAGTTTGCTAAGACTGAAATAGGTCTGATTTGAGATGGAAATGTAATTTTGCTTCATCTGTATTGTCATGTTTTATATTAGTGAGAAAATGTCTTTAATGTGCTTTGTGATTACTCTTCTAATCTCACATTAACTTACCGTAGCCCATTATTTTTGACACTGTAATTCTATCTCTAAGAAATTGGGAGGTGCAGATTTAATTACTCAAGAGGCACAAGTCTAATCAGTAAGGGAAAAGCAGTAAGGAGAGGTGCTTCTGGAAAAGTGTGAACTGTCACAAGAAAAAAATGTGGAACGAGAAAATATGTGAACCCAAACGTTCCATTTCACTGTTGTCTTTGTGATCCTGGTTTCCTGAGGAAACTTCATTTTCCCCCCCATCATCCTGTCTTGCTCTATTTAGCCATCTGTCTCTTATTTTAATTATTTGTTGACCAAACTGCATCCAAATTTGACAAACAGATATAGTTATCCGAAGCATATTGTGTCCTTGTAGTGCATGTAAAGCCCTGGTTAAGAAATTGCTCATTGCAAGCTCTCCTCTTCAGACATCTGAGCTTAATCTTGGGAGCCACATCTGGAAAAAACCCTGGGCTCCATTAGTGTTGCTCCTCCCAGACTGAGCTGCTTCCATAGGTGCAGCAGTTCAGTTCTCAGCACACCAGACCAGGCTGTGTTAGGTGCTATGCAAACACAGACCAAGAGCAAAGATAATCACAAGAGGTCTCACAGGGCAGAAGAATGCCTAGGAAATAGCTCTAGAGTAAAATACATCCAGACATACAAACTGGTGTTGCTTGCCCTTCCCACACTGACTCATATTTGTAAGGCAACAAGTGACAAAGAACTTCACTTAAAGGATGAGTCTAGGTGCAGTTCTTCATCACTTGTCATATTCCCAAAGTGAACCAAGGAGAGAATTAGATTTTAAATTATTTTCAAGTGCTGAATTCAGCTGCAGCTCAAACCTTGAATTTTTATGCCGAGGCAGATGCCTCTGTTGCAGATGACTGTGGTTAATTATTCATAGCCTGAGAACTGCAATGAAAACAGACCTGGAGATGCACGAGTAATTTTATGCTCGGAAGTCAAATTCACCAGCACTGAGTAAGCAGGTGCAGCCTCAGCAATTTGAGAGGAGTAAGTTCCGCCAGGCCACCAGCAAAACTAGGCCACAGTTTCGGGTGCAGATGGCAGGAGGTTGTGAAGACGTGGATGTGGCTGGTTTGCTTTCCGTAGCAGTTCTAATGTAGTGTGCAGCTATCTGCCGTGTATTTACTACAGCTTTTACTTTCCTACAGCTGTTCTTCTTTCTGGAAATGCCTGCTTGCAGGCCATGCTGACAGATGCTGTACAGACAGTGTGTTTCACTGATTCTCAAAATGCTGCAAGTGGTAACAGCCTAGGATGCTGAAGTTCTCTGTAACTCTGCAAGATGAATGCCATTGCACAATATCAAGCTCCTGGGAAAACACTAGAGTCCTTTCTGCAGGAGAAATGAAACATTTAGTCCCTAAATCCCTGTGGGGCACAGCAGGGCCACAAAGGGATGTGGAGCTCTGCTCTCAGTGTGGGTCTGCACCGGCTCCCAGCATTTGGCACATTTGCCACTCAGAGCAAGTTGTTTCACTCTCTCCTCAAATGTATCCGGCTTAGGGGGAAAGTGTGGATTCTTTTTCATAGCACAAAGTAGCTGTGACTTGTCTGGACAGAAAATGACAGGCTCCTATAGCCATCCCAGCTTCTAGAGGGGAGGCTGGCAGAACGGAGGTGCCTGAGTGTGCCAGAAATAACACAACCCCTCTCTCCTGCAAGGGTGGCCATCTGTCCTGCTCTCCCGACTCTGCCTTGGAACTGCTCTGTGATCTTTGGCAACCTTCTGCTTCCAGCCTTCTCTTTACAAAATGGGGGCTTGCAGTGTTTCCTGCACCTCCAAGACCTGCTGCAAAGCTCTAAGACAGAAGATGCTAGAGAGGTCTAAAAATACCATGGCTGCTAAACTTTGGAGAGCATTTGGATCAGAAAAGCCAGTGAGAGGCATCTGGAATCTATCCCAGATCCAACAAGGTGCATTTATTTCCAGTTAGACTTTGTCATCTGGGTGGCAATGAATCAGTGAGAGGAGAACTTTTATTTCACGTGTGCTCTAGCAAGACACTGCATTATTGTTTGTAATACAAGTAGGTGCTGGATAATATTCCAAATAGGACTGCTTTGTACTTTTGTGCCTCTGGCAATGGTGTTAAGTGCATAAATATTGCAGTTCTGCATTGAAAGGTGATTCTGCTTAAGAGAAAATTTAGATGGTTTGAATTTTGGTAATATTCTGACAAGAGACATATTTTTAAATTCTCTATAAAAAGAAAAAGCCACGGGACTAGGGCTCTGAAGCAGACATCTTGGCTCTCTTCCCCACAGGCAGTGCAATGCCAAGAGCCCTAAGAAACCCAGCCTTTGTGCTGACTGATCCCAAAGCTTCCTGGGTTGTGAAGAAAAACTGTCAAAACCAAACCATCTCTTCAAAACATTTCAACTTTGACAAATAAGCAAATGCTAATGGAAAAAAAAAAAAAAGAGTATGAAAAACCCCAAACCAAATCCAATCCTCCTGGAATTTTTCTCAACCGTGCTAGTAAACATTGAAGTGCAATGGCTCCAGCTAAGCAAACAGGAAGGCATGCCCTGCTGTCTTAACTGTGCAATCTGGCAGGGGCAAAATAAAGACTAGATTAAAGGTGTGTTGGACCACAGCAACCAAGAGAGTTCTGGATCTCTAATTAACACCGTGTAATGAAACACGTAAAGATAGTGCCTTTTTGTGAGCTAAGCCCTATTTTGCCATGCAGGTTGATGCCTCGATGTGGCTACCTAAAAACACAGACTAGACAAGAATAAGAGAGTAAAAGTAGGTATTTATTTGAAGGGCCTTCAAAGGTACACCCTGGGCAGTCAAAAGGCTACACCCAAGATGGACCCTGGGTCACGGGTTCTTCACACTTTTACAAGCTTAGTCCATTTGCATATCAGGGTTAATGCCAGTTAAAACTTCAGTTAATGATGTAATTACCCCAAGTTTGCCCTCCCCCCCATTCAAGGCTTTAGTTTACACATTTTGGGGCCTGGTGTCCTTGAAGAGCAAATCTAGAGAAGCTTGTTGTCTAACCAGCATGAGAGAGCAGCAGCTAACAGGCCACACGAAACTTCAGAGTTACACACTAAGCAGTACGGGATTTGAAAAATGTAAAAGTTAAAACCTAAGGCATCAAGGTTTATCGAGGCTGATGTTGTGGTGAAGCCATCCAGAAGAGCATACTGGAACCTGCTGTTGGCCGAAACAAGTAAATAATGACCTCAGGAAAAATGCGCATCTGTTCCCTCCTTTTGATCGGCAAAAACATCACTGGTATTGCAGCGCCTCCTCCCTAATTTATGGAATTAGCCCCTGGGATAATTACGGCTGCGGCCTTTGTGAAGGGCTCTGAGTGTTGCGCAGGTACCGCGCTCTCCGCGAGGTGTTATTCCAGCCCCGTTGCTGGGATACCATTACATTATGGGAGTGCTCACAGTGGTGATACTGCCAGGAGGGGGTGTGGGCAAAACTAGAAATATCTTCCCCACCCACCCTTCGTGTTCCGTGTGATGGTAATTGCTGTTCCCTCTTTCTAGGCTAGGTAAACATCCCAGCTGGCTGTGGAGAAGGCAGCGCTCCCCGGGCACTGCACGCCCTCCATCCCTCCCTCCCTCCCTGCAGGACTGGGAACACGAGCTGTGGCCCCTTGGCTGTTCTGCAGCCCATCAGTGCAGCTCCTCACACACTCATGTCCCAAGTCACATGCTGAAGTAGGCGCCTTTAATGAAGTAAAGCGATGATTCAATTTCCTCTGTGGCTAAAACACCCGTGTGTGGCACCTCATCCCATTCCCTGGGCATTTTGCAAACAAACCACCATCTAGGTCTGCAGGGATTAACAGCGTTGTTTGCTCTGTCTGCCTAATCCATATGTCTGCTCCTTCCATTTCATTATTTGCTTTGGGATTCATGTTTGAAGAGCTATGACTCACTCTACTCGTGCTCCTACTGCTTAATTCTGTGAATTCTGTAAAATTAAAATAGGAAAGCTTCTCCCTCTATACTCTCCACCTCCCAGTTTTCTAATATGTTGCCTTCTGAAGCCATACAACACCTTATAAATCTTTCACCAGAAGGGAGCTGACAGAGAATTCCCATCTGTCACATTAACACAGCCTGGTTGGAAATATTTTTAAAATTTAGGACTGTGAATGGAGGGAGGGAATGGACAAGGAACTGTCTGTGTGACTGGGAGAAGGAGAGATAATGGGAAACTCTGAAATACACCTACCGTGGGTTTGAGAATTTAGGCCCACCTTGAAATTTGCTTCAGCTGCTTTTATAGAGGATGAGCAACCACCACTCTCTACCTGCACTGTTGGTGATTAGCACATCTGTGACTGTGGCCCTTGCCATCTTGCTCCAGACCCTTAAAACCTGAGACACTTTTGTTAGAAATAAAAAGAAGTATGGTGCCTAACAATTGCCAGAGCTTAAGTAGGAATACTTGAAAATTAGCTCTGCCTACGTTTTGAAAAAGGGGGAGGATTGTGTATCTTAAGAGTAAGTTGTTTGTACGGTCTCTCCTTTGAGCCAAACTCCTGTGCCACCGAAAGCACTGCTTTGGGCATGGCTGTGGTGGGTTTTCAGCCTTAGGTGTGAAACAGTAAGTTCAGATCTCACCAAGCAAGCACTGAGTATGGTCACTCAGGAGAAAGAAGTGAAACAGCTGAGGTGTGTGCATGCGTAATTAACCTTTTCTGTTGGCAAGGCTTTGTGGCTATGCCTCTGCCGCTACCCAAAACAGACTTTAAAGACTGGTTCTTAGCCCTGAGTTCTCCTCAGAGCTAACTCCACTTGAGCCCAGTTTGTCTCAGAGGTAGCTGCTTAGCACAGTCCGAAATGAAGACAGGGCAACCTGGTGAGTGAACAGTGTGAATGATTGAGGCTGTTTCCCACCCCTGCTTTCTTCCCCTGCGTCATTCAGCACTGTATATTTGTGCTTACCAGTTCGGTCTGACCCGTGGGCTTCTTTCTTTCTGGGGCTGTCCTGAGCAGGAGCCCTTGGTGACTTGCAGTCACTTTGTGGGCTCACAGAGCTGCAGTGGATGAATACATCACGGGGCATTGTATTCAAGCTGTAAGCCAGAGTCAGTAAAAGATAGTAATTAGTGCAGAAAAAAACCACCAAACAACAAACCACCTTTTTCTTTTGTAGGACTGCTTTAATTCTGAGATGTAAGCACAGATAGTACGTCTGCATTCTTCAATTCCACTGAGTAGGAGGAGGCCAGCGTGTTACATTGCTGCTTTCCAGGAACTTGCTTCATTCTGCCTCATCCCCTGTGTCTCATAGAGCAGCTCTGTCACCACGCAGGATGCTGCTGAGCTCGTGTTTTAGCCTGTGCCCACGTCACAGCCTGTGCCATGCCGTTCTCCCTGGAGCTGAACCCACGCTGATACCAGCCAGCCACCCTGCAGCCTGATTCTGAGTACAACGTGGACAGAAAGGGGTGGCTTGACAGCCTGAATCCTGATCTCATTCCCACCTGTTACACAAATGTCCCGTTGGTCCGGGCTCTCGCTCCGGCTGTCAGCTCGTCTCCTGCAAAGCAGTGATAACCTCACAATAGCAATCCAGATTTTCAAAGGAGCTCAGCCTCCCACTCTGACAGCCAGACTTTACAAGGAAATCACCCCTGATTCAGGCACCGAAATGTAATGTTCGTAGGTAGAAAAGAAGTTCAGCACACTGAGTCCTCAGCTTCTTGCGCAATCTGGGCAGCAGACACTGCTGCTAGGGTTGTTGGAAACTTTGAAAAATTTGCACCTTCTTCAAGAAACTGAAAGAGAACTCAGTTTTTCTGAAAATCTGGCTCCAATTTAGGTGTTGAGCACTCAAAAATTTGAGTCTGAGCTCTCTGAAAAATCTGGCATCTAGCAAAGGAGTGCTGTGAGGATAAATTAATTAATGTGAGATCCTGGGGTAACAGTGTTGACAGGCCTGCTAAACTTTGTAAAGAAGTGAGGAAGAGTTGAATGTGTTGAAATTTCAGGGGAAATACCTAGTAGGTGAGAAATTATGGCCTACTGTGGATCTGCCACAACATAAGGAAAACCACAGTAAGTTCTCCCATTCCTGGATTCTGCCACTGGGAGAACGTCACTGTTGCCAGTGACAGATATGATACTATTGGCACACAGCTTTAGAAGCTTTAAAACATTAAAGTACAGGCTTTTAGTGAAGTAGAGAAACACAGTATGTCTTTAATCCTGACTTCCTAACCAAGCAGTGCAAAGAATGATTGAAAGCTGTTGCCATGTTGCTATTAGTTTCAACCAGAAAATTTGTTGTCAGGTGGACTTAAATTTTCCAGATGACAATAATATCCCTGCAGGAAATGAGAAGGAGATGAAGCAATGTCTTTGAAACTGCTGAGGGACTAGTTTTGTAAAGGAATTATGCAAATATGGTAATTGTGTGTTTTTAACTGCATGAAAGGAAGAGAAGTGCATCTAGGAGAAGAAGCCTGTTGTTTGCTCTGCATGTTCACTGGTGTGATACCTGCTTAGTTAAAAGTGCTGGTGACTGTCAAGGGACTTCACTGGTCCCCTCAGGGATGGCCAGATAACTCTGGTTTGGAGGAGAAATAGAAAGGGTCTTACTTCTAATGTCGTCCTTTCATTTCCTGATAGCTTCTCAAACACAGCTGAAGAGCAAGGCTCCATCTGGCACATCCCCACTGTGTGGGGCAGCCACACCTTCAGCAGGTTAGCAACATTTATCTCATGGCTTCATGTTCCAAGGACCATCTATCTCTGCTTTGTAGTGAGCTCAGCAGGCACAGTCTAACACAGACAGAATCCTAATGAGTTCAACAGAGCTACTCGATTTCAAATCAGCAGAGAGAGCAGTCAAGTAAATAATCTTTTTGCAGATGCAGGAGTTATTTGTTCACACGTATCTACATGGACAGTATTCCACGGGCAGTGGAAACAAGCAGGTTTGGCATTTTTGCCCTTTTTTACCTATCTTGCCTCTCTTCTCAACATGTCTTTTATAAGGTTTCTCTTCTGCCCTTGGGGTACATCTGGCCATCTCTCTTGCCTGCTTCTGCCAATATTAAAAAAAAAAAAAAAGAGGTGGGAAAATGAAATGATTTCTGGAACGTGTCAGCAACAAGTAGAATCTCTTGGGATCACCTTTGACATGCAGGAACAATAAGTTTGAGAGGAAATTGGTTTCCCCATGGCTGATGGTTTTCCTGGACTGGCTTACTCCACTGCCACAGTGTTGAACCATAGAATGCTCAATTAGTATTCCCCAAAGTGTCAAATGAATCAAACCAACTCCAGAAATTCTTCACTGCAGTTGATGTATCATTTTTCAGGCTCTGAGAAAAGGACCTACGGTTTCACTCAGTGCAGCAAACAAGTTCTCCCCTTCTCAACCCTGTGCTGTTTTGCTTTTTTTTTAACATGGTTCAAGGACACCTGCAAAAATAAACAGGAATGGCAAGTTATTGCCTCCAGAATGTGTGGAGTACCTCAGCAAACTAGTTTATAAATAGCTAGACAGATGGATATAATGACTATAGTATCTTGAAGTATTTTGGTTCGGTTTTGTTTTGCTTTGGGCAGTTGCTATAATACCCTGTGTGATTCTGACAACGGTAATGGATTCCCAAAGTGCAGATGGCCAGCTCCATTTTGAGCTACAGGCCAAAAATCATGCTGGCAAGCCCAAGCATGGGCTTGACTTTTTTGGACTCAAATATCATGACCTATATTTCACCTCAAATGAAAGGATTTCTTCACAAGCTGATGGAACTGGGCTTGTAACTTTAAAAAAAAAAAAAAATTGAAAGCATTGCTTGTATTTCATATTTATATTTTTGAGTCTTTGTAATGTGTTTGGTTACATTTTCGTCTCGTTTTTATATCCAAGAGTCATAAATTTCTTGCTTAGTAATAAAAACAGAGACCATAGTGTGACTCCAAGTTTCAAAGCAAAAGCTTTCACTAGAATAGAAAAAATGACAGAAGTTAGAAATTAAATTTTCAGGCTCAAGAGGATTCCAAGGATAACCTATTCTGGTTCAACCCGGAGCACATTCCGGGAAAGTTCCATCTTGCCTTGAATCACTCACTAAGGTACTCAGTGTAATAGACTCTGCAAATCTTATTTGCATTAACTTTGTTAGGTTTGCTTATTACAGTCATCTTGACCCAGGCTTTGCTAGGGATGTCAGCTTCCTTTCTGTTGGCCAGGCTTGTTTTTGTGGTCAGAAGAAGCAGACAAATAAAAATAAGATATAAGTACGCCAGGTGCTGGACAGGACTGAGTGCACCAAGATGCTCAGAAGAATGAAAAAGCAGAAGTTATATAAACTTTAGACCTCAAATCACAGCTGCATTTTAACCTGAAGTACCAAAGAAATTTGCAACAATTTTCCTAGTTATTCTGAAGTGAGTTTTAGTATTTTGGTGCTTTTGCAGTGAGATCGAGGATTGTTTCTCAAGAACTGAAACGCCTAGACTTGAGTAAACAATAAAGAGCCAGTCCTCCCAGTTCAGTCAGGAGCTACTTATAAAAAAAAACTGTGCGCAGGGAAGTCTCAAAGAGGATCTAGCTGGAGAGCGATTCAGGAGAAGAACTGAACAGAGAAGAGAGACAGGGGCAGAGAGACAATGGGTCAATATGCAAATACCCTTTGTTAGCCCCTGAGCCTGACAGACATGGGACAGTTGATTAAGTGATAATTTTCATAGTGGGTTGGAAAATATACTTATGTTATCATGCTGGGATGGACAAGAAGTGTTCAGAGAATGGAATAAGAATTCAAAATGATGCTGGTGATTTGGAGAAGTGGTGTAAGATGACTATTCTTTCAAGAAAAAGACCACTTCCATTTAGAAAAAGGTTTTGATACAACATGGACAAGTGGAAATTGTGGCAATGAGGCAGAAGATATTAATGGCATGAACACAGCCTAGGGGTTGTCTGGCTTAGTATCACTTTGTCCAGCAAAGACCTGAAGGTTATAATGAATCAGAAGCTGTGACCATGAGTCAAATTAGCCTGTGGCAAATAGGGAAAATATGATACCAGTGTGTTTAAAACCAAGTATCATCTGTAGTAATCACTCCACTCTACCTGGAGCTCCTTAAGACTGAGAAAGCAACAAGCAGCATTTTCCAACGATTAAAATGTAGTTGTGCTTACAACAAAAAGGAATAGGCCTAAAATTGCGATTCAGTAAGACCTTAAGGCCAAACATCCAACAGCAAGGATGACAGGCCCCTGGAACAGATTGCTGCGGGCAGGGGGAAGAATCACAGAAGGCTAACACCCACGAGATAAACATCTGTCAAGAACAGGCATAGCTGAGCTGTCACAGGGCAGATTGGGTGACCTCAGGGTCCTTATTTCCAATGATTCGTTGGCAAGGCCTATATAAAAGAGGAAGAGCTCCATATGATACCATCACCATTTCTTCAACATTCTGGGCAAAGTGCCTCCCTTTTGGTACTTCATGATTCTGAGGGCGATGGCAGCTGTTCAGTGCAGAAGGCAGCTTGCAACAGAGGCAGTACAAGGGCGAGTGGAGAAGTGTGACGAGGCTGTTGACTCAGCCTGTGTGATGAGTTGAGGCTTCAGAGCCTCTTGCCGTCACAGGATGCTCAGGAAAGAGGCAGGGGTGGCATCACTGCCCACCACTTGCTTCTAGCACAGATGATGGTGGAGCTTGGGCCATGTGAACAGAAGTATTCAGAACTCAACTTCTTTGGGTTTTACAGCACACACGAGGATGCGGCTCCGTAGCCCGGAGAAAAGCCCCTGCGTGCCTGCCCTTTATTTATCCCTGAAGGGTATAAAGGGCTGCTGCAGGAATCCTTGCTCATGTTTGGCCTTCTAGCAGGATTCTTATCTAACATCCCTGAGAGAAGTCCAGTGTCCCACCTGCCTCACTTCCTCCTGCTGCCCATTAGAGAAGCCAGCATGGTTTCCTACAGCTTCAGTCCTTACAGACTGCAGGCCTTACTCTGACTTGGCTCCTTATCAAATGTTATGCGTGGAAGAAAACACTAAAAATACACTTGAACAAGCTGAAAGAAAGAGATAATGAGAGTCAAAAATAGAGCATTTTCAGGCACAAGGTGTGTACAACCCCAGAAATTCTACCTTCATTTTAGTTTTCAGCTTTCTAAGAGTGCGAGAAAGTTCTGGGAGAGTGGGAGAGTGAGTGCTTTGACATGCACACAAAAACCTGTTCCTTGGCAGAAGAAATGTTACTGGATTTGCTACTATATCAAGAGCTTTACTACAGTGACCTCAGCACATACGCAGTGTTTCCTAAAGTAATGTCTTTCTTCTGAATTCCCTCCTTTCTTATTTTCATTTGGAAACTATGTAGTCAACAAATATAACATTAGTTAGGCTCCTAAACAGAAATAGGCATCAAATCAAAGAAGAGGAGTGGGTGAGCAAAGCGGTGGTAAAAAAAGGGAAGGCTAGGATTAAGACTGCATAGAAATTTCTTCTGTTTTAAATAATGTTCGTAGCATTTTCTCAGCTTCAAAATATGAAACCCAGGACAGAGAGATTGGTTGGTTGCCTGTACTGCCTCTTGTATTTTTACTGCCTTCCTATGGGCTTCTTTTCCTGGGATAAAATCTATCTATTCAGACCGTGGGGGTTTGTCCCCCATGTGCAATAACCCCATTTCCAGTGCAGAGCCCCTAAATCACAGCTCTCCCCAAATGGCCTGTGTTCAGTTTAGCTGCTAGAAGAAAGGTCGTGTAAACGAGAGCATCTGAAACAATCAAGCCTACAATAGATCGTTTGTAGTCGCACAGCAATGAAAGGAAGTTTCCATAAATAAGTCCCTAACAAGCCTGGATTGTTATTAGGGCATGACAGCAATCTAACTAAATACGGAGTGTAAATCCGGGGACTTTAATTGGAGGGATCACCCAAAATATTTAGTTGAATTAATGAAAGAGTCAATTACCACCTCTGTTGTCTTGTGCTGCACTATCATCCTTGCAGAGTTTAAGCAATGTTGAGGGTACTTGAAGACATGCTGTTTAAGTTGAATTTGCCCTGAGCAACCTAGACTATAGCTATCCTTAAGGGAAAAGACTTGAAATGGAGATTCCAGCCTGTTTCTAATGTCTCCATGGAACCTGCCCTGCAGAAGCCACCAAGAAGCAGCCAGAGAGTGGAGACTCATGTTTTCCACACTGTGGAGCTGCAGGGATTAAAGCCTTCTGGTGAAAAGTTTTGTGTCCCATTAGTAGCACCTCAGCTTTTGTGTGCTGGTGACAGAAGGACTACCTGGTGTGAGGAATTGCATTCCCACGCAAAATTTTAAACCTGAAATCTTAATTTAATTTTATTTTTCCTTTAGGACTTCTTTATTGTTTCAGGACTTTTGGTGTAATTTATGCCCTGTTATTTGACTTTATTACACGAGATGCCAAGATTTATGTTAATAGAGGAAAATGCATTTAAAATGTCTCCTTATATATTTCCCTTGAAATACAGGAAGATTGCAGCTGCTGCAACAAACTCATAATCTCTGAATGCTAGAATGGAAATGTTTGACATTAACAGGCTGCTTTTAGAAATGAAATATCTGTAGCAAGGACATGGAGAACTCACAACTGACGTCTGGTTGTGACTGCATTTGAACTTTGTGCGCTATTTGAGATTCAGAGGGGGGAAATGTTAACTTTTTACACATACCTCAACACTTCTTGATGTCAACCAGAACCAGAGGCAGCAGAATTCCTAAGGAGAGACCTCCCATTTCAGTTTGGAGTTGGCAGGAACCAAGGAGAATGTGAAATCTTGTGAGAAAGTCTGATCCTTCCTTTTTTTCCAGTCTCAATGACTTCCATGGAAAATGAATGCTAGGGAATGCATACAGAGATTTATATCTCAACTGCAGCACAAAGCTTAAAAAATCTGGAATGGTACGGGACAACTTTGGGAATAGTTGGGTTTGAATCAGCCCCGAGTTTGTGACATACCCTGGTTAAATATGTGGCTGGGAGACCTTGAAAGTGGTAAACCATCCTGCAGCCCTTACTGCATGAAATTTCATCACTTTTAGTGTGTGGAGCTTGGCTGTTCACGTTACTGTGAAGTAGCAAATGAGAGTGAGATGAAAAGAGGTGGTCTCTGACCAGGTTCTCTACTCTGCCACAGCAGTTTTGTGCCAATTAAGATTTTCCTAGCTTATCTCACTGTAAATCTGATGCAGTGGAGCAGAGACTAAGTCTAGGTTTAGAAAATCTGGGCACACTTTAAAATTAAAGTATTACAGTGTGGCTGTAGTTCTTACTACTCGTAGCAATCCTTAGTGCTTAAATAAATTGAAGCTCATTTTTGTACCCACGAAACTCCTGCTGAACTCTGCTGGCATTGACAGGGCAGTGACTAATTGCTCAAAATAAATTACCATTGCCTGCTCTGAATTCCTTTTTACTAAGAATCCAGATTCCTTTGATATACATGGGGTTATTTAAATCATCCTTTGAAAAATGAACGTCAGAGGGTGGGTCTGAGCATGACCTTCACTTTTGGGTTGGGGAAGCCTTGTCATAACAGACATTTATCTGCTGGGCAAGTTTTAATTTACATCCTAGGCATTAATTGCACAATGTATTGCACAACAAAAATGGTACCTTTCCCTTGTCCTGGAATACTCCACCAGGAGGAAATCGACCTCAGAATGGTTTTGAAGCCTGAAGGAACACAACCGTTTTTGTGCAGAAAAATCACAGATACAATGCTGCCTATGTCAAGAGAAACAAACAACAGCAAAACCCAAAACAACCCCCAATCTGCTTTAAAAATATCATTAATTTTCTATTTTTTTAATAAAGGAATCATTTTAGTGTTTAGCTTATGACTATATTCCATCCTGGATACACAGATATCAAAACTGAAACACACCACGGACCAGCCCAATTAAAAATCTTACATTCTTATTATCTCTTCACATTTCCATCTAGTTAGAACAATGATATTAGGCCGGCCTCTAGGTGAAACAAGGTCCAAGTGGTTTCAAAGAAATCAGTAAAATTCATGTGCAGTTTTCTGTGTAACTGAAAGCAGAATTTCATCCATTAGTATTAAATGAGCACACTTAAAATAAAAAGTATCAGCACATGTATCATCAGATCAAATTAGATTTTACGTCTCGGAGCCTCCCAGCACAGTGAGGAAACAAACAGGCATGGAAAGGAATTTCACAGTCAATGAGGAGAACAGCATCTCTTCTACCATTTGTTATTTATTATTGCCTTTCCTATAGAGAACCACAGAATGTTTTCTTATGTTCAACAGGAATAATTCTTTTATGGTTTTAATGGTAAATTCTTTTTTGCATTCACTTTGGGCATTTCATGTGACTTATCCTATAAAATCCAGAACGATTCTTTCTCCCTTTCTAATCATTATGCATTGTCACCATTATTTTGTTTATGGTCTAAAGGGCTCAAAATTGTATACAAATATGAAAGAAATCACAGTCCCATACCTCAAAAGCTTAGGAGGGAAATACTAACATCTTTGGGTTCATCCCTTTCCTGGAAACTAAATTTAGCCTTTAATATCTTTTAAAGGGAAATCACAACATTTTGGGGGAAAGTAATTATTTCTTTAAGCCAAGGAAAAGGTGCTCAGTAGAATCTTAGTTGGGGGTTTTGTCTGACTTGCTAAGACTTCTGAAAATGTCTTGTTTTCCACTTTGAAGGCATAAACTGAAAGACATTTTGCTATTCCAGTAGTGCTGGGAATTATAATTCTTTGGTCCTGAGTTTAAAAAAATGCCCAGAGTAGAGCATCTATTAGCTCAATTTATCCGGTACAGCTTGAAGGCAAAGATCCCAGTGTTAATCAGGTCAACAAAGTTGCTATGTTATGATTTCACCAAAGGCCTTCGTAATAATAGTAATACTAAACAAGAAATATGCATGTAACAGGATATTTGGATGAGTTTCGCGATTATAATCTCTTTTGGGGAGGACGCTGTGTTTCATTTTGTTTTTCTTAAAGAAACATGGGATCTGAATATTGAAGTGTTTCATTGGGAAGTTCATTAGATTAACTGGAATAGAGTAAAACTGAAAAGCAATATGTGCACACCTGAGAATGCCCTGGTCAGGACTGCAGTGAGAGTTGAGAGCTCATTGTCTTTGATGAAGCACAGCGTTGCTGGAAGGCTGCTTTAGTATATAATTTTCTCTCTTCGTGTGAACTTGGTTATACAGGGGAATATTTAATACAAAATATGGCTAAGCAAAAGTCAATTTACAGGTAAAGACTGCTTTTGATGACAAATTTATAAGCAGCTGTAGTCCATAACAATAAGGAATTCTCAGGTGGGAAGTAAAGACCTTTCTTTTACTAAACATGTTCATTAGCATCAAAGGTGTTAAGGCCATTTTTCTCAGGTGGAGCTTCACAGAACCAGACACAAAACTAAACTGCATGGTGACCACCTTCTGCAACCAGTGAAACTGATCTCTGGTATACAGAAACTTATTCATTATCGAGAATCTGATTTCCACCCTCCATACAGTACAGTAAGATACCAGGGTCTTGGAAAAATAATACGTGATCATGTACCTAAAGATTGTATAATAGACTCAAAGGAATTAAGTTGAGATATAATGGACAACCTGAATGCTAAATACTTAAAGCTTGTTTTCTTACAAACTTAGCAAGCATATTAGTAACAAAGGAAATGAATAGAACAACTAATATTAAAAAATGGTTGTCCCATTAATTTTATGCACCTAAACGTTTACATTATATTTCATGTAAATAAAGCTTTTATATGCAAAAGGTGGAGTGGAGATACAGGCACAGAGAGTTAGAAGACAGCGTGGTTGGTCACTGAGACTAATCATTCAAGTCATTAAGTGCCCTATCAGGTATTTGCCTTCTTTGTGAATAGTGTATTAAAAGAAATATTGTCTCATCCATAAGTTTTTAGATTATTTTAGATTAACAAATATGTACAGTCTTTGAAGAAGACATTGCACCGTAGAAATCGATAGCAGATTGCTTTGATAGAGTGAAAATAAAAGAGGATAGGAACATGAAAAACATCAGGAAGTGCCAAAGCTCCTTCTTCAGTCAAAAATTATTCCCCGGTTTAAGTTGAAAAGGAAGAAGAAGATTGCCTCAACTGTTCCCATGTGTTTGTCATAGCATTTTTAAGGTATAATAGTGTATATTAAATAAAGCATAAGGTATTTTAGGAGTATTGTCGTGCCTTGGACACCTGTGTGTTGTCTGATGAGCACTGAATCAAGCTGACTTTGCAGACAAATATTCTCTCTTTTTCTCAGTCTTGCTGGGTAGACAGCAATGTACTTGTGGATTTTAAGGGGTGCTTTGCCTGGAAAAGAATGGATGAAAGCATGTGAGGATATGGCCATCATGCACATGTCAAGGACTCACAAAGGGGAGTTGACACAACACATTCATCCTCACGAGTCTGACAAGCAGATAATCTAAATGTGCTGTGACATTCATCTATAACTGAATGGCTGAAATGCCCATTCTAACCCCAATTTACTCTAATTGATTAGTTCTTCTATTTATAATTCAGGAAAATGGCTCTCTTTTCAGAAATGTCAACTGAAAACCAGGGGAATGATACCAAGGCACCTGATTTTTAGATTGCCTAAACTGCTCTTCTGATGGCCTGTGAGGCAAAGTCATGAATCTGCCATTTCACCGGGATGCTGGATGATGTGAGCTACAATTAATGCTGTCAGAGGAAGCCGACAGTTCTGCTCATGGGCTGCCACTTAGTTGTGTAGCTTGTGCAGCCACAGAGTAAATTGCTCTGTAGCACACTTTTGGAGGTTAATTCTCCACCAGGAAGTATTCAGACACTGAATTAAGTGCACCTAGGTCTCTGCTCCATGTGCATTCTGTCAGCTCTGCACATCCATATTCCCACACAGCCCCACAGCCCAGAATCGGGTGGGACAATTTAGTTATTGCTGCAAAACACTCTCCATCCAAAATGCAGTAGTTTGGGGGTGATTCACAACTGCCAGAATCTCTGGAATTTTCTCTAGTTTGTCTGAAAAAATTATCTCCTTTCTATCAGAGAAGTCTGCTCGCTGATTTGACAAGTCATTTCAGCCTCCCTAAAGCTGAATTTTCCTTTTATTATTATTTTGTTTACAAACCTCCTTCGTTTTCTACCTCCCCTCCTGTCCCTGGACTGATACTGCATCAAATTGCTTCATCCAGTCCGTCCCCATCCAGCTGTGGGAAGTTTCTCAACTCCACTTACTCCCCACAGTCCATTCAAAATAAAACCCAGCTGAGTTGTTAGCACAGGTGAGAAGAGGCTTCCGGTCCTTCTCCCTCCAACTTGTGTTATAAATCCTAAGCAGGAATATTTATTTCCCCGTTGATTAAGGGAGGTTCTTCCGATCCCTGCTGGGTCCCCAGGAGGGCCACAGCCCTACATCCCTCACTGCTGTCCCTCAGCTGGAGGCTGCTTCCCTTCAGCGCGGCTGCAAAAGGCTCAGCACACAATCCTCCTGGTACATTGCAGATGTGGCTGGCGTGCAGCACCACAGGCAGCAGCTCACCAGCTTGTCTTCACATCTGCAGCGCGCAGGGGGCACACACACAGCTGCTTTCTGTGTCCTGACCGACAGGAAGAATACCCTGGACGCAGTGGTTCTCGGCTGCAGGCCCACACGGAGCGCCAGGATGCAGGCCGACTTCTCAGCTTCCTCTGGGCCAGCTCCTCAGGTGACTCGAGAGTGTTATAAACGAGTCTGGATATCAGAAAAAAATTAATCCGCGTTTATTAATCCGCAGCTGGGAACAGAGGATGGTGGGCAGTCCACCATCCCGCTCGACAAAACAGACAAAAAGATAATCCGACAACAGCCCTCGACCACAAAATGCTAACTCCCTCTCGCTCCAACAACCACCCAAAAAGCCCCCACACCCTCACCATGAGGGGCCCTTTTTAATTCCTCTGGTCCCATCTCCCAAAAGTCTCAGTCCCGAATATGCGCTTCCTGTTCATCGTCTCTCTTCTCCGAGGCTTCATGGGATATGTAGTTCTGTTATGGAAGCTACCGGGTCTGTGCCTTGATGCTGTGTCTTCTTTCAATCAGCTGTTAATCTCTCCCGTGGTTCCATGAGATGCATCATCATCTTCTGAGGCAGCAGCCAAACCTGTACATTGCTTAGACATGCTCAAACACTTTTATTAGTTAATATACTTTGCATTAAATCCAATCCTTTAAATGTTTATAACAAGAGGAATGCTAGGGTGGATCTCCAGACGCTTCTGGCTGTGCCAAGGGCACGTCCATCGTGGTCTCACCGTGGCTGCTTCTGTCTTTGAATGAGAAGAGCCAGGCAGAGGGAACGCTGAAGGCAAAGCCCTGCAGCTCCAGGGCAGCAGCCACATCTCAGGACATCCCTCTCTCCAGGGCACTCCTTAAGGCAAGATGTGAGAGCAACATATCAGCAAGCTCAGCTTTCTGAATCTGTGGGTTCCAACTAAGCTCATGAGGGGGGTAAAGATAAAAAAGGAAACGAAATATTTGCAGCTGTTTGAATAGGAAATTTCTGTGTCATTCAGACCTCAAAATCAGATTTTGTTCAGGCATCGGCACATGTTGCTGCACTGGTTTTTACAAGACACCAGATGCTGATCTGATTTGCTTCACAGAAGCCATTAACAATCCAGGAGATTTAGGAGGCTGCTGATAAGAGAAGGTACAGCAGCTCTGTAAAATTGTCTCATTAAACATCGATAAGGGTTGAAGTGGGAGCTTTCATCTGCATTTGATCTCTTCCCAAATATGTGGAGTGGTTGAACCTGCCCATTTTCCTGAATAATAAAACTATTACATTAAACCTTTCAGAAAGTAGTAGATTAATTCACAGTCCTCCACTGAAGAGGCAGTTGTAGAGATTTTTTTTTAACTTCTTTTTTTTTAATGTCAAAGCTTTGGAGGCTACTACTGACATTTACTTACGTGGTTTTAATTAAGTGTTATTTTCAACGAACCTGAAGCTGTTGTCAAAAGAATTTTTTTTTACATATGCTATATCAGCAAACCTAAGCAATATTTCCACCTGAAGCTGATATGGTATAAATGTAGGTTTAGAGAGCAGTTATAGTTAAGTGTAAATATTGTCTACTCGCTTTTTTAGTTTTTCTGTTCTGCCTAACAGATCCTTTCTAAGTCGTGCTGGATTCTCCCTTGGGAAGCAGTTCCTGTGCTGGAACTGCTCTAGGCTCCCTTGGAATGGAAGCAGCACCGTGACAAAATAGATACAATGGCTTAGAACAGCAAGTGAGCAGCACATTGACATGGCAGGATCTCTGCTTTCACAGCTTCTTTGAACATGCCTGAAGCCATTCAAAGGCACCCACTTGTGTAAGGAGCAGAGCTGGAGAGCATCACCAGAACCCTGGCCCTGCGAGGGACTGGACTGCCCAGAGCTGCAGCTGTGGCACTGCACGGACCCCAGCTTAAAACAGCAGCTGGAGGGCGAGAGGGAGAAGAAGGGAAGAAGAAGGCGCAGGCAGGGATGGCACAGTGCAGCCCAGGGTGCCTGCTTCAGGGTTCCCACTGGGTTCCCAGGGCTCCTGTTCAGAGTAGGGTACTCCACAGTGAGCTTGCTGTCATTTAATGAGAGCAACAGAATTCAGATCAGAAACATTGTTTAAGAGGAGGTATTACAATTAAGAGTAGCCTTTTCCAAGGAAGGTACAAACCAGTGGACTCACATTTCCTGCCCGTGGTCAGAGTCTGAAGTTTGCTGAAATTTTGGAAGCAGGGAGGTGATGCTGGTTTGAGTTTTTATTAAAGTTGTGGTGGGTTTAGGTATTTGCCACAAGGCTTTTCTAAGTAACGTTGTCAGCACGGTGGCAAAGGCTAACATTCACAGCTTGCAATAGCTGAAATGTTTCAGTACACTCAAGTGATTTTAGTGCTTTGGGGATTTCTATCCTAATTCCCTGAGAGCAAAACTTGAAATGCCACTTATAGCAGAAGAAATTACAGCAAATGCACATATGAATAACATCATTTACAATTAAAGGATAACTAAACACTCCTAGGTATGGATATAAACCAGAACAATTGGATCCAAACATAAGCAGCCTTTTAGACAGACTGAGATCTGGTTACAATCTTTATAGCTGAAGCAGCTCTCTAAATATCCCTGAAAGGAATGTGTAACAATTTGCACTGTAATGTCTGAGTCACCTTTCAGCTAAGGAGGTAGAGGTGGTGAAGACAGCACTGAATATTTGAATATGAGGGGCAGCTTAGGAGCTGTAAAATAAATTGTGTTGGGATAAGGGAAAAAGTCAATAAAATGCTCTCTTAAACTTCATATGTTTGGTTCTGAAGTTACAAAACTGTTGAATTGTGGACAAATAAAATGAAGCATTTACCTAGCACAAATGGAAAAAGAGCCTGAGTCAACCAGATGAGAATTCACATCATATTTGTATACATAAGGTCCAAGAAAAAAAAAAAATGTTTGGAGTATATCCACCCTGTGAAATAACTTATCTGCATGCTTTGCACCCAGCTCTGGTCCTTTGGTTGTCTTCATGGGATGGAATAAAACAACTGTATTCTTCCCCTCCTCTCCAAGTGAGATTCAGGGAGTAGTTTCCTCTGGACTGTCCCTATAGCAGAGGAACGAAGGGCAAAGCACCTCCCCATCAGCCCTGCACTCTCAAGGACCCCTCAGCACTCTCCCATTCCTCTCCCATGGCATGCAATGACCACCCACGTTCCTGGGCTGTAGAAACACTGCTCTTTCAAGCTGTCACAGCCTCCATGAGATCACAGACTCAGTGTGAAAAACTGCGAGAAAGAAAGCAGCCACGGGGTCTGTAGGGGATCAGGACCAAGATCTCCATGAGATCACAGACTCAGTGTGAAAAACTGTGAGAAAGAAAGCAGCCACGGGGTCTGTAGGGGGTCAGGACCAAGGTCTGGCTGCTCTGAAGGCAGCTTGTTGATTCCAAGAGGGGTTAAGGCTGTGTGGTGGGAGTGTGACCCACCCTAAGGTGCTGCTCTGGGCATTTCCCTAGGGAATGCCGTGAGCAGGGCACGCGGTACCGGCCTTGCAGAGGCCCCCAAACTGGCCTGTGTTGAAAATAAACAACTCTTTATATGGGACTGATTGGTACCGTGAGCTGGGGAGTGCGGAAAGTATCAGTCCGAGTACTCAAGCAAGGAAGGTGCAACAGAGTTTTATGAAACCAGTTATTTCTGCTGATAAACTGCAAGAAGAAGGCAGACTTAGCTTCTACACACTGAAAGGCTTGCTAGGCAGCTTGGGAAAAGCTTATGATTACAGATACCAAAGATGAGCTGACACGCTCGCTTTTGTATAAGGACAGTCAGACCTGTCTAGAGCAGAGATGAGATAATTACATTTAGCTATTTTAATAAGCTATTTCTCACCATGCATAAATATAGCCTGATCAGTAATTAAACTGGGGCTGTACTATGAATTTGAGCAGTTTTTCTTTAAACGGGCTTAACTATATTTTGCTGCCTGTTCATTTTGGTCTCTCTTCGTGTCACTGTGCCATATGTAATAAAATTAACTTTTTTGGGAGACCGAGTGTGAACGTACACACATCACATACAGCAAAAAAGCATTGGTTCGGCGCTTACAGGTCACTCAGTGTTATTTCAGAAGCCTTCTGTCTCTGTCAGTGGCACAGATGTTGAAGAGACAAGCTGCACCTTGTGGCTCTGCACAGAACAAAGACTCTCAAAAATAAAACAGTTAGTCTGTAATGACAATTAATGTGCAATGTCAGTGTTTATTAACAACAATAAAATGCGCAATAATCGCACATCAGGGGAAGACAAGACACTTAACTGCAATTTCATCCTAATTTGGTTGAGCATCAAAGGATAAATCAGTGAGATTTTAGGACAGGCTGATATGCTTTATGTGAGTGCTCGTGTGAAAGAAATAGCAAATAATATTGCCAAAATCAGTAGCTTATCCTGTTGAAACTGGGAAGATTTCAAGAGATCTAGAGGGTATTATTAATAGAGCGTGTTTAAGAAAATAATAATTTGGTCTTGGGAAAAATCTCAGAAAATACGTAACTGTGCACATTTTTAATATTTTTGCTGGCTTTTTTATTATTTTTTGGTGGTTAGTATTGGAAAATGAAAATATTTCACTTTATAATGGAAAATGAATATGCTTCTGTTAGGAAAAAGTTTAGACTCTTCTGCAAGCTAGTTAAAATTGTCAGTGAAAGAAGAGTCACAGGAAACCAACAGGCCTGCAGGTTTCCTGTGTGCTGGTATAGAAACAGACAAAAATCATCGGATCATTTAAGCTAGGAAAGACCTTTAAGATCATTAAATCCAACCATTAACCCGACACAGCCAAGCCCTCCACTAAACCAGGTCCCCAAGTGCCACACACACAGGTCTTTTAAATACCTCCAGGGATGGTGACTCAGCCACTTCCCTGAGCAGCCTGTTCCAGGGATCAGCAGCTCTTTCTGTGACAACATTTTTTCTTATAGTCAATCTAAATCTCCCTGGTGCAACTTGAAGCCGTTTCCTCTTTTCCTATCACTCGTTACTCAGGAGAAGAGCCTGAGCCCCACCTGGCTGCACCCTCCTTTCAGGGAGTTGTAGAAAGCATTGAGGTCCCCTCTGATGCTCCTTTTCTCCACGTTAAACAACTCCAGCTCCCTCAGCTGCTCCTCATAAGATTTGTGCTCCAGACACTTCACCAGCTCTGTCGCCCTTCCTTGGACACATCCCGACGCACAAATCAATTCTCGGCTTCAATAGGGCACTGGACTGGCTCAGAAACTCACCCTTACTCCACTATATTGGTAGTAAAAGCAGCATTTCTCATTTCTTTCTGAACTAGCTTTAAGTCTTGTAAAGGTTCTGCGCAACTTCCAAGTCCGTT
The DNA here is from genome assembly GCA_013389985.1 of Dryoscopus gambensis. NCBI lineage: Eukaryota > Metazoa > Chordata > Aves > Passeriformes > Malaconotidae > Dryoscopus > Dryoscopus gambensis. The sequence continues at coordinate 254,563 of WEIT01017696.1, forward strand.
CTTTTTCTTAAACGAAAGGCTTGTAATAATATATGGCATTAAAAGATAGGGGGAAAACAAATTCTATAGATCAGAGTCTGTCATGGCATTAAAAAAAAAAGCACAAAGTCCATCTTCTCTGAGCTTGGAAGGTTTTCCTGAAAAACATGAAGCCGTGGAAGACAGATGAGCCACTGGCGGGAAGGAAGAGTAATCATATAATAATAAATATCCCAGAAGACAGAGAGTCAGCTTTTCCCTGAACATTTTAGAAGTTTCAAGATATATCACCCCTGCCATGACATTTAGCTGGGGCAGGAGAACCCACTCCCACTCGATTATCTGGGAAACCTCATTAAGCCAAGTTCTGCTCCTTGACACACTTCCAGCAGCTGCTCAAAGGCCGTATGGAGCCCTGCATGCAGCTCACAAGGCCCAAAGTTTTGCAAATGCTTTACCACAGTGTAATAAAGGTCTTGTAACAACTTGAATTTTGCAAATGAGGAGATGGAGACACAGACAGAGACACTGTGGTCCCCTCCCACACTGTTCCAGAGGCAAAGATAAAACGTGCTTCATGTCAGAGGCCACTCGTTCCATCTTTAGATTGTGCTGTTGCTGTTTGTAAATATTTATCCATTTCATATTCCAAATATGAGTGATAGTGAAGGCTGTAGTAACACTAATACAAATAGGTTTTTCCTTTGTATTTTACTACACGCTAGTGATGGCAAAATTTTTTGCACTTCAGAGGCATCTTCAAGAGTAATGGTCGCCCTGTCATGGAGAAACCACCTAACAACGCTGAGGCTAGAGTGTGTTTTAACTTGTACATGCCCTGTGAGTGCTCACTTCCACACTGAGGAATTCCTCCAGATAGAAAACATTCCTTGGAGACAAATGATTTCATAATCTGACACAAAACTGAGCAGCACAGTGAATTGACTTGGCTGAAATGAATTAAAAATCGTGATGGAAGTTTTCTGAACACTTGTGAACACTGTAAGCCAGATTCCATCCTCATTCTGTATAATAAATACTTGGTTACAAAGCAGAATAAAAGTGAAACGTATCTTCATGCTTGTAGGATTGTAGGTAAGAAAGAGGTGCACTAAAAAACCCCAAACAAATGTACTTTAAAGGGAGAACCAGGATGGGGGAAAAAACAAAGTTCAAAGTTGGGATACACTATTATAGAACTGAAGGAGCCTAAAGATAAAGCTGCTTCATGAAACCTGAAAATATAGAAAATAATTTTTCATAAAAATGCATCTCCACTGTCTATCTCATTACGCCCCTGGGAGTTGCTTATGTATATTGTCTGCTTGGAACAGAGTGAAATTCATCTTTGGAGTATTTTGCTGCTAGCTGGGAAATCAAGAAAATGGTCATAAAGAGAAGCTACTTAATGCATTTCCAACTCCCTGGGCTCAGCATTTCTAGTGGCAACGACTAGCTTTTAGCTAAAAGTGAACTGAAAATTTCATGCTGGGAGCTAACAAATGATATGTGGGAAAGCAGCAACAAGATTATTCTAGTTTTCATCCTTGGTTCGGATCTATCCCACATGGCTGTTGGTCAAAAGCCTTTTCCCATCCAAATGCATCTGGAGATAAGCCAGGAGACTGGAGAGTCACTGCAGCTTGTAGCTGCCTGCATCACATCCTGACTGGATCTGACTGGAGTTTGTGCTGTTGGGTTGAGCACAGAGTCACATGTTCTCTCCAGTTTGCTTGGTGCAGCCAGGGTGTTTAAGCAAATACATCTCCAGTCGGGGCAGCCACACAGAGCAGTGGGATTATCACTGAGACCATGCCCAGCAGAGCCATCCCTGTGCCCCAGCTCCATCCCTAGGTCCATCACCAGCCCAGCAACAAGCCATTTTTTTCCAGCCTGAAGCCTCACTTGGGTTCTTGAAGAGCTTCTGTGGATGGTGATCAGGCCACCACTCTGACGGTGCTCAAGCCTGTTGTGAGGATAAGGCTGCGGCCCTGGCTCTGCAGGTTGGGCTGCGTGTGGCACTGCTGTCCCTGGCATCCCGGGGCCATGGGAACGCAGCTCTGTCAGCACCTCCAAGCAGGGAAAGGTCCCTTGGTGGTTTGTGAGAGTCAGAAGAAGGTGCAGCACACAGTGATTTTAAATTGTTTGTGTTCACTGTGTTATAACAAACTCTGAGGCAATAATTACTTCCCTAAGGTAATATAACTGCACTAACAGCACGAGAAATTTGATCTGCCTGTTTCCTGATTTTGGCCACAGCTCATGAAATCACAACTATCAAACGCAGAGCCTGGATAAAAGGCCCATTCTCCTCTACCTACACTGCTATTTTTGGTTCCTCACGGCTTATAAATAAAATAATCTTTGAGAGTGAAATTGGTCAGGAGTTCTTTTCCAACCAAATGGCAAGCGCCTTTCAAGCTCTTGGGGGGACAAGAGAAGTCAAAATAATTTTTGAATCACAAGTGTGTGTTTGAAGTATTGAGAAATGAAACTATGTTCCTGAAAAAACAGATACACAAATACTCTGAGTTTGATCCTGTCCCTGGAGAAGCATTCATAGCCTCAGTGATTTCCATGGAGTTATGCCAAATTACATGAGCTGGATATTTGCTCTAGGCCGTTTTGCTATCACAAACAGCAGCTACATGATAAGGATCACAACATATTTCTGAAAGGAGGGCAAGTGTCACTGATAGACTGGTTGCAAAAACGTCATTCATTAATAAAAAGGTCACGAGTGACTGCAAGGGATACAAACGAAGTATTTCACTTCTTTGGAGCGTCCTTTTGCAGTCCTGTTAATTGTACTTATCAAACCTTTTCAAAGGCCTGTCTTCCTGCAGTTTAAGGTCTGTGTTTGGGAGCCCAGGTTAAAAAGAGCCTCCCCTTTCAGCCTCTAAGCCTGAGTACACGCTGGAAAGGCGAGGACTGAAGTTGCAAGATAAGAGGGAACCTGGGCATTGAAAGGTACCTCAGACCAAAGACCAGTGTGTGAGTAGAGCAGCAGCACTGGTGTTCTGAAAAGTAGGTCATTATCTGCTCAGGTAATTACAGACTACATTTTGAAGCAGCACACACTTAGCAGTGTGAGTATGTAGAGACTAAAAGCATGAAGTGCTACCCAATCCAGAGCACAGTAGCATCCTTAGAAAAAAGAGCTCCAAAGAAAATTAAGGCAAAAGAGATGCAATCTCAGAGCATCAAGCATGAAATGACTGAATACTTGACTTCCTCGGTCACTCCTACCTTAGGCAATGAAAGCAAGCTTACACTACGGGGTGAGAAGGAAAATTTATGAGAATTATGGAAATAAATCACAGTGTTTTATTTGTCTGTGGTGTGCAGGAATTTATCAGAATCCAGAATTTTTTTTTCGTTCTTGTTCCAAACGCAAACAAGGAATATGTCCTGAATTAGTGCAAACTTTTAAGTCTGTTTTTCCAAGATAAAGAGCTGTAGCATAAGTAAGAACACTCTAAAGTCCTACTTTAGGGGTCACAAAAACAGTCTAACTCCCTGATTTGGACAGCAGTAGAGGTGAAGGTCTCCCCTTCCTGCACAGGACATAATCCAAAATGAAATTAAATTGTAAATCAGTTGCAAAACAGTGAAGATTTTATACCATGTAACTTTTCCCCTTCTTCAACCCAACTAATGTTAGTGAGCAAGTATGAATGGGTAGCACTAGAATCACCTAAATGGTAGGGACAACCCCAAAGTATTTGTACAGTTTTTCCTGTTCCCTGTCTGACCTGCTCTGCTTTATGTCAGTGTCTACTTTAAGGGGTGGGATTTGTCTTTCTGCACCGAGGTTTATGTAGTGTCACAAATGCTGATATTGATCTCTTGCAGTGAAGGTTTCTGTTTGATCTCGCCAGTGTAAGAGCATGTATGTTATTTTCATCAGGGCCTTTCCAGGCACTTGATTCATTTGTTTTGCACAAAGCAGGATTGTGGCTGGGCAGTGAGCAGGGGCAAGTTGTGTGTGCAGAGTAAGATTTAGCAATTCCTATATTTCCTGTTAGGCAGAGGCTATTTTGAGTTTGGCTTTTTATGTTTCCTTTGGGGAGAAAAAGGTATCTTGCCGAAGCAGAGGGCAATGGCATCTAATTTTCCCATCCACTGCTCGTAAAATATTTATTAAAAAAACTTTTACCTTCTCCCTTCTTAATTCTCAAATGATTCTGTGACAGAGTAATCTCATTCTGAGGGTAAATGTCCTTCCTCTCCCAGTCAGAGAAAAGAAGTGCCTTTGACAAAACAGCACATCTTCATTTTTCACAACAGAGTTGCTTTCCCACTGGTTGCTTAAAGAGCAAAACTGATGTTTTGCCTGTGGGAGCAATTTAGGATGAGATAAACTGTGGGTATTGGCCTCTGAAAGGTCATCCCAAGCTGACGTTATAACCTTGTTCTGGTGGTTTATGAACTTTCCCGTAGTGGTATCCACAGAAATGGTTTCGTTTTGGATCATCCAGGGGGATTATGAATATGCACCATTGCCACTGTCACAGGTGGGTATTCTCCTAAGTGGGCTCTGACTCACTTGCCATTTGCATTCCTGTAAGGAGGAAAATCCTTAGAGATGCAAATCAAAGGTATTAGTAGGAAGCAACTCATATTCATCTGCAAGAAGCAGGAAAAAAGTAAAAATCCCAGTGTTTTGAGATTACATCATCACCCTCAGAGGATCAGTTGAGCATTATTATGGGGCCGTAGTTACTCCAAGGCTGTGGGACACTCTGTGAATGCAAATTTAGGTGCCAAGTCTCATAAAAAGTCTCCTGTGGAGGACATGTTGAGGGAGACCAAGACTAGGGCTCGATTTCAAATGCCAGAGCCCAACATGCCTGCATGTTCATGTGCATGTGGGAGTGAAGGGTCTGCAGTCTCCATGTCCAGCCAGGGCTGTATGAAGTTGCTTAAACAGGGTCACCTGGTGCCACGTGGGACAGCTACAGGAGGCTGGTTGGTGTGAGACAGGGCCTGTCAAAGACAGACCCACGCTCTTCTGAGTGGCTGCTAGAGCCACGTAAGGCACTTCTGGGAATTTCTAGCACCACTTCATACCTGCACTCAGCCACCTGAACCAAGTCTCTCCACTGCTCCTTGTGCAGCAAGCACAGCCCAGGAAGCAAATGGCACTGGATACCAAAGAACACAGCCAACAGCACAGGTTCTCTTAATCAAAACGTTTTCCAGGGCAAGAATTTCTCTGGCAGAAAATAATTTCCTCCCTGCAATTGACCTAAAGTAGAGTGGGAACAGGGCAGCTCAGTGCCCTTCTCTTTTCCTGTCTTCTTAAACTCTTAGACCTTCTCTGACACCAGGAAACCAGGAAAATTTTTAAGTTCTCTGTGGGGAGAGTGAGTCCAGCTCAAGGTCTAGAAAACAATTTGATTCCCTGATATGTTGAACTGTGACAACTAGCCAGCCTACTTGCCTGTCAGTTCCTGTCCTTGGTTCTCTATCTTCCTCAGATATTCTCTTAGATATCATTGGAGGCTGTATTTGAATAGCAAAGACATTTTTGACATTACTCGGGAGGAACAGCCTCATCATTCTAGTGCTTTACAGCCCCCAAGTGCTTCAGAACCTACAGGCGTGGTTGTTTGCTGTGCAACAGGTCCCCGGTGTCGAATCTTGCAGGTAAATATGTGACTCATTCATCCTACAGCAGTGTGGGACCATAAATATCAGGCATTTATTCACTCAGCAGAAGGCCATGTTCATGTGCAGCTGACAAACACAAGTCTCTGGGTAGTAAGCACTCAGGCCTGAAACAACCCCGGCCTGCAACCAGGAATTAGAAGCTTTGCTGTTCTGTAGAATTTCGTGTTCCAAGGTGGACCCTGTACTCAGTAGATCAAGAGTAGTCCCTGATGAGAATTATGCTGTCTGACTTTCATAACAAAAATATGTAACAAGTACTAAGTAAGCTTTGTTGCTGTTGTTCGTGTCTTAGTATCCTTTTAAGGCCAAAAATACGTTCATTGTGTCACGAACTGTTTCCAGTCAAAATATGCTTGACAGATACTAATTAGTACCTTCAAAGGGGCAGTTTTAGCACAGTTTCCCACGTACACTTCTACACCAGCTGTGTTCCATGGGGGCAATAAAACCACGGGGAGATTTTGCACTGTAACAACATTTGTCTGTTTATCTGTGCTCAAGGTTACCTGGGTGTTACGTGTTCTTTCCTGGCAGAGAGGAATGAATTTAAGTAGGAAAATACCAAGAATCTTTCAGGTGGAGGGCTGCATCATCCTGGAGATTTTTTTCTTAGCAAATCAAATTTAGTGATCTTGGCCCTAGCAGAGCCAGAAAGAGCTCAAGAACACATAACGTGCTTCTTTGCACTCATTTAATTTCCACCTAAACTAGTCACTGCTGTGGTGCAAGTGAAATACAGCCTAGAGACACCAGTACTGAAGTACCACTAGAGACCCCAGTATTACAGGTACGTTGACAACTGCAACATAAAAATCCTGCTAGTTCACAAATTAATGGTAACTTTGGAAACCAAATTCTAACACAATAGCTCTTCAGGGGACAGTCTGGAGGAGGAAAAGCATTTTAATTTGGCTTTGACAAGCTCCCTTGTTTCCTCAGCCCTGTTTTTTGCTAGCATCCACTTCAAGCCTAGCACTTTGAGAGGGCTTTCACTCTAGTACATGTCTGAGGATGCATGGCACATTTCAAACTGTTAATCACAGCCACTGAACAGTGTTCTTCTTTACCAAATTTAGTTCTGCAAACAAGGCAATTAAAATGTCAAGCTTCATCGGTTGCACTGATTTTCTAGAACAGCCTCATACTCTGCTACAGCTTTGACAGGGATGTCTCCCTCCAGTCTTTGCTCCTTCCTTGCCCTGTTCAGATCCCAGGCTCAATATTCAGAGGCAAAAGCTCTCAGCCTGAAAGACTTTATTAGTGCAACTCCTGGTGACATCCAGAGGGTGCAGTAGGCATAATTCTCCAGCAAACCCTCAAGCCCTGCTGCTCAAGAGAAGACAGTTCTCTACTACGGGAGCTGCCAGTCTTCCACTCCCCTGAGTAGCAGCACTGCAGCTTCTCCCTGTGATGAATTTCCTGCAGTGCAGCAGCTCTCTAAGCCTCAGTTCCTTACAAGAGTATATAATCTAATGAGAGCTGAAGCCCAAAGCAGGAGAAGCAACATCAAGCACGACGGGCGAAGAGTTCATCCTCCTCAAACCTTCCAACACTGGAAGAGAAATAGCCACTTATGCCACAGTGTTTTTGTTCCAGGGCAAATGTTGTTCAGTGGGTACATTAGACAGGTTTAGGGCCTAACATAAAAACTACTATAATAAAATTGTACTGCACAATACCTTATTCTCATCATAATTCCTACTGAGCTCAAAATTGAGCTTTAAAAAATTCCGAGTGGGGCACTACAGTATATTAGAGTTCACACCAGACTCCAGAGTGTGGGATAAATATTCAGTACGGATGGGAAATAAGAGAACACGTAATTATGAAGGGAAAGGTGAAATCTAGTCACTTCTTCATGTTTCTCTAAAGTTACAATCCAAGAACATCACTCTCTGAAAAGATTAATAACTGGTAGTAGTACGTAGTTCATGCCAGTCAGGGTTCACTGACCATTTCCCCCTCTACTTAGAGCCAGTGAGATCTCTGACCTGCTCTTCCCAGGGCTTTCCAAACCCGGGTATGAAGCAGCCAGAGTGGTCATTCCCTCCTTGTAACCTCTTTGTAGACAACTGGAGAGCACAGAATGGGTGCACCCAGAGTGCTCTCAAGTTCTGTCACTGCTCTTCTGGGACTCATCACTGAGACAATCCCATTAAATGTGTATTTTCTCTGGCATCTGAGAGCAGTGTCCTTTGCAACTCATAGCTTAAAGAGCCAGGAGTCAGTCGGGGACTTGGTGACCATTTAATTGTATGTGGTCCCTTATTCCATGTTATCCATATGCACAGATATGAGCCATGCATGTGGCTCCAATTTTGCTAAAAATATAGATATATATAGCCAAACATATATCACAAATACGTAAGTAATTTTTAAGGTAAGGTGCAACTACAGAAAAAGATTCTTGCAACATCTAGACAGATCATTCCAGGCACCCTATTACGAGCCTACTATTTTTACCCCACCTGCCCTCTGAATTTTTGGCATGCCCTTGCTGTCATGCACCTTGCATTGCTTGTTGTTTTAAGTGAATGCTATTGCTAACCAAGAGTGATTTGATGGCAAATTGAGGGAACATTTAATCTAATCAGTGCTTGCTTTGAACTCCTGCATGGTTAGGAGGGCTTGTCAGATTACAGCGTTTACACAGTGCAGCTGCTGCTCCTGAGCCTGCACGTTGTACTTGGGGCAGCTCGGAGGGGCCAGGAGGGCTCGGGGCTGGGGGTGCGTGTGCAGAAACATCTGGGTGCTTTGTTGCAACTCATCTCTGCTTGCACGAGCAACACCAGAATCCTAAGAGAACCTGCTGTGAGGAAAGTTCAGTGTTTTTCTCCTGATCTCACTCAAAGGCAGCCGGAACAGAAGCATGTGAAAGACTTAAGGACAAAGTGAGCGAGCAGAACTGTTTCAAACTTCAAAAGAAGTGCTGAGCAATTTCAGCTTACAGAGAGGCTTCAAGTAACAGAAACAAATAGATAGATTAGTTTCAATGAAATCAGGATGGCATTCAAAGTAACTCTGAATGCTCTTCTCCCTCACAGAACTATAATAAGTGAATGCAATGTACTTCATATTTTATGAAAAAAAAAAATACAGGCAATAAAATCTTAAATCTTAACTTTACTATATGAATCAGCCTATGCAGTAAAATGTCACAAAGTAGCATTACCTGATGGAGTCCAGAACTGGGGATTTCTTTTTATGTCAGCTCTGCAGGGTGGCTTTCAGCAGGTTATGCCATGTCCATATACCTCATGTTTATCATAAAATGGTAAAATATATTCTTCTAGTGAGTAAGTCCTCTTGCAGAACTGTGGGTGAAAACAAAATTATCTAACAGCTCATACCAAATATTTATATCAACTTGCTTATAGAGCTGAAAACATCTCATGGAAAAAAGCTACATGCAAGTCTCTAATTGTGACTCATTAACTGGAAAGCAGGAAACAGCAATTGCTTATCAGCAATAAACTGGCAAAATATTTTGAGAGCTCTTGCAGGATTTCAGAACCCAAAATCTAGCTTGTATAAAATCAAGGTAACAACAGAAGGAAGGCAATACGGACACTAGGTAAGAAACTCAGAAAAGAGTAATGCCAAAAGGGATCTGGAAGTTGAACTGAAGTACAGACCAATCAAAAGTTGTAACATTATATGATTGTAAAACACAGCAGCATGCACTTGGGTTTTTTTGTGAATGAAAGTTTACATTGATATAGAAAGAATGTAACAAAAATATGAAGTATAACTGTTGTTTCAGCACTTAAAGCATAAATGCATTTATGCCAGGATTTCTTTTATCAATGTCATGGCTTGCTGTAGGCAAAATGGGTATAGTAGAAGAAACAGGACAATAAACAAAAAAAGACACGGGCTTAGTGAGTGAATATGTAACCAAAAAAATTAAAGGATATGAATAATCAGAAAAACAGCAATACTAAGAAAAATTAAAGCTACTCTCTAAGTCTTACTCTTACAAAAACCTCTTTTTATAGAGGGAACACACCAAGAATTTTATTTATTTACTTACTTTAGACTATTCTAAATGCTATTAACTATAGAACAAACATTCCTGTGTTGTTTGTGGAAACCAAGTGAAAGAATGCAAAGCAAATATGCAAGTAAACTAATAACCAGTGTTTAAATTACTGTTTTGTGCAAACAAGGAGAGTGATTTAATATCAGTTTGTAAACATCTTACCCAAACTGCATTTCCAGTCAATCATCTGCATGCAAATCAGTTTAAAATAAGCACACGCAAAACCAGGCCAAAATTCAAAGGAAAAAGCCCTCCAAGAAATCAATAAGAAGGGATAAAGGAGGATGAAGAAAATCAAGGAGAAGATGAAAGCAATTGTTCAAACTTTTTCGTGCTAAACAATGTTAGAAAACTTTCAACCAGAGGAGGACACCAAAAAAAAAAAATCTACTCATCTTGTATAAACTCAGTTGTGAATTGATAATGAAGATTTTAAACAAGGCTGTGTGCCAAGAAGAGAAGTGGAAATCCCAGATGTAAATAAATGTATTGACTACTCTTCCTCTGGAAGCAGCAGAGACAAAGCTCCTCTTTGATGTCTCTCAAAACTTCCCCTTTTCTGTGGCTCTTCCAGTGTAGACCACCTGGCTCAAGGCAGGGTGAATTTGGAACAGTGAGGGACTGGAGATTTTTAGGGCTTGCAGCTGTTTCATGCAGGTGTTTGCATGAGGGGGAAAAGGATCTGTTTGAGGAAAGAAGGAGCGTCCCAACTGAGGATCTCCTTTCCTGCCTGCCAGGGAGCCCAGGGGGGAAAAAAGGGCAACAATTGCTCTCAGCTATCTCATCTCCTGTACCAAGAGAGAGGAGGCTCTTACAGTGCCCATTGCTGGGCTCACTGCTGTGAGGGAGGGTAAAACAGAAGAGAATCTGCAGTTCAGGTATAGAGGTTATTAGCTTTGGTGAGAAAACCGTGCAAACTGTAGATTGCAGTCAATAATCCCCAGCAGTTAGAGCATGCATGAAGCTGAGGGCATTCATCCTTTACTGAAACATTTGTATTGTTCCCAAGCCACTCTTCAGGTTTCTGTGTTTTTCTATCTAATAGATATTGCTTGAGCAACTGTTCAGCTTTCCCATCAGGATATTCCAAGGATGGAGAATTTCTAGGATAGGATGCAGTACCTTACATACGGACAAAGCAGCTGAGTAATTTGTTTTTACCACTTCCTTTCAGATACACGTCTCCCTCACCCTGTCCTCTCTCCTGAGGTGCACACCCCCAGAACCTGGTGCCTTGCCAGCTGCTCAGAATCCGAGGGGAAGCTGCTGCCCCTGAGGGTGCCCCTTACCATCTGGCCATGGCCCTGGTGGCTAGGCTGGCCAGCTGAGGGATGCTGCAGGGTGCTTGCTTTGTCCCACAGCTCAACAGGCAGCGTCTCACGGGAGGAATCTTCTTTCCAATCTACCTTATTCTGGAAATCTTCCGAATGTTATTAGATTCTGTAAGAGCTGACCTTTAAAAGTCAGCGGTGCAATTAACCAATCTGGCCAGCTCTACACCAGCAGCTCAGCTGGCCTAGGAGAGGCAGGAACCAGACAGCTCACTTCTGACTAATGTCATTACAGAAGGACAGGAGGTGCACCCAGACGCTCTAATTAAACGGCAGCAGATCTGCTCAGCAGGCTGTTGTGATTGAGTGCAAAGCAGAGAGACTGTGCAAGACACGAAAGAATCCCCAGGCTTTGTCCAGTTATGTGCCACAGCCATTTCTGTGGCAGTAATCTCTCATACTGCTGGCAAAAGAAAGGGAAGGTATCCAAAGAAGTGGGGATCCATCACTGCCAGTGCTCTGGTTTGAAGGCTTCTATTTTAACTCACCTTTTCAAAACTAATGCATGAAAGCCCTTCCAGAATGGAAGAAAGGCAGTGTGGTGAGGGAGTTGCCTTCATTATCTGTGTGAGACTCCCTGCTCTGCTTTCATCTGCATGTCAGAAATAGCCCTGCGTGCAGTAGAGACCCTGAAGATCAGAGCAGTCATTCACTCAAGTCTGACTCAGTGTTTCCTTGTTGTAGGTCAAGGGCCTCAGGCCAGTGCTAAATGGTCACTTCTCTCTCTCCCTGTCCCATCTACTTTAGATATGGATTTAAACAGCAAAACAGGAATCTTGCAGATGGTGAACCTTGAGACTTTTCTGCTTTTTCTGGTGTGTCAGATGGCTGGAATTTTGGACTGCATTTGTCTGTGTCAAGTGTTTGCTGCCCTTTCCACTGGGGTTCTACTGACATTTCTTGCTTCTTTCTCTCTCTCCTGCTCACAGTAAATTGCCTCTGGTTCCACCCAGGCTTTTGCTGTTAACAAACAAAAAAGCTCAGACTTAAAATTTACTACTTTTTACTTGCATCAGATAGGGCAGGCCTAAATTTGCCTTTTATTTAGGCTGGTAAACGATTCACTCTGCAGTACAAACACAAGTCAAAGCTGGTGGTTGCTGATTCTTTTGGCCTCTCATTTCTCTCATCTCTTACTCAGAGAAGCAGAGAAGTTTTCTCAACAGTTGCCTGTGAATGAACCACAGGCTCCATCCATATTTACTCACGGGGAGCCTTGGGCTGTCCCTAACCTTCCTACAGTATGCCAAAAGGCCCCTGCATTCTCAAGGAACCCAAATATCCTTAAAATTATTGAAAGCTGAATATATTCTTAAATGTAGGCATGAGCTCCTTGCAACTCTTTACCCCAGGAACAGAGATGGGGTCCTCCAGATTATGATCCAATGCAGGAACCTAATCTATCACAGAGGCGAAAAAAATCTTGGAGAAATCATCCTTGTGGGGCTAAAGCCACCTGTAGCAAATAGATCCCTAACACATCTTGGATATTAGCCTAAGCTTCCCAGTTTTCTTGCATTTAGCTGATTGTGCAGGTGGCTAAATATACGGTTCATGTCTGTTAAATAAGATGTGTGCAAAGCTTGGGCACAAATTTATTTAGATTGAAGAATCTTGTTCAAAATAATTTGTAACTTCATAATGATTTCCCACCAAAGAGTGCATCTCTTACTTGTCTTTATTTGGGTACTGCCAGTAGAATTTGCAGCTGAAACATGGAATTCTTTCACTTGCAGAAAAACATTGTTAGCAGGATTACCTCTGAGGAAACAAAAACCTCTAGACACTTTTGTACTTGCTCCTGACTTTTTTCTGTGGTTTTCACATCTGCTTTTCTGTCCCATATACCATACTCTTGTTCATCCAGTTCCATATTTATGCACGAAACTTCGAATTATTTTAAGTGGAAGCTGTAGGAATGGTTACATGTATTGCTGTAAAATCGACAATGAAAGTCTAAACTGGCATAGATGCAGTGGAACTTGCAAAGCTAGTAGGGAATGCACCTCTTCTTGGAAATAATAAAAATGACAGAAACTTCAGGTTGTAAACAGAGATTGAGGGCCAATATTTTTATTATATGTATGTCTCTAGAGCTGCAAAAAAGTGCCGGGAAAACTGGTGCTTCTGGAAAATCTGATTAGGTTCCTATTTGCATCTGAAAATCCTCAATTTATTTATGTTTATGATAAATGAGAATCTTCGACTGAGGCTAATGTTGGAATTGGGCCTTTGAAAAAAATGTAACCTCACTGAAGCAACTGGGAAATCTTTCAAGTGCCTTTTAGTGATTTCCTACTCTTTTAAGTTGGTTTCATCCAAAAGTTTGACAACCATAGACCAAGAGGTGTTGTAGGAATTTGCTCAGATTGGGCTTTTGGAGACAAATATACTTTATGCTCTTACACAGCAGAGGAAAAATTATTTTGCCAAGAAGAGGTGGGAAAGTGCAGTGGTCTGTGCAGCCCTGCACCAAGCCTGTGGAGTGACCAGTTACTTATCAAACCTCTCTTTCTGATATTCTACTGACCAAAGGAGGGGAAAAACCCTCATAATGGCATCAAGTCCTATTGGGGAAAAACATAAGAAAGTTTATCTGCTGCCTAATCTTTTCAAATGGAATGAAAGTAAATTTAATTTGACTTAAGTCATAGCCTTGTCCTCTGTGTGGGTAGATCACTGCTGACTTGCCTATATTGGAGAATCAAGACTCAGATACAGAAATATAAAGACCTGTGGGAAATATGGCCAACACTATTTAGATGAGTAAGGGGAGAGAAAGGATATGAGAACTTCATTACTAAGAATTAGTTCAAACCTTAGTTAGCAGAAAAGTTTTCATAATTTTTTTGTCTGATCCTTAGAGTGGAAAAAGAAGGTCCTTCCTAAAAGGGCTGAAGAAATATAGATGAAGCACAATGAAGGGGAAGCTTGCCATGAAATTTAACCTAAATTTGAAGTAATTCAGGTTTTCTTTCGCAAAATGGGAGGGGCCACTGAGAGGGAAATAGCCTAAAATGGCAACATTTTCATGGATAAAGTTCCAATCAAATCCTTACTGGCAAGGGCAATAGAATCGTACCAAAACTCATTTTTTTGTACATACTTTTTCTACGTTCCTTATAGAACTTTAACCACCCTGTCTTGTCCCCTTCTCCCCAGCCTGTGATTTCATTAAACCAGTGTTTTTACTATGACCCATTTGGCACAGATTCCTGGGTGCCACTGTGGGTTCATTAATTGCCTGTTGTGGTTTGCAGCACGTCCATCTGCCATTCCTTGGACACTCTGGCCACGGCCTGTGGCAAGTGACCTTCAGTCTGGCAGGGCAAAAACCAGCTGAATCTACTCCTAGCCAGCAGTTATTGTCCGTGTTTCATTAGCTGTGTGTTTATGGCTGTCTGTGGGATGTTTTACTCCTCTGTTGGGCTCTGTGCTTTGCTTAGTAATTAGCTCGAAGATCTGCTGGAATGAATAGAGGAAGGCTTTGCCTTAGTGAGAATGGCATGGAGAGGCAGGTAAGCACTTGGAGTGATGCCCTGGACCAAAACTGGACATTTGTAAAGTATCTGCTTCCAAGGGACCTGGAAGTTCACAGCAAGGGCCTGAACCCTCCAGCAGTTGGTGGTGAGTGGCTGGGATGCTCCCCACCAGCACCATCCACACAGTTTTGGAAGGCCCAGACAAAGCAGGAGAGCAGTTAAAGATTAGGGAGAAAAAGTAGCCAGACAGTTTTTGAGTTCTCTATGCAAAAGGTCAAAATTTGGCCTAGCAGTCCTTTTCCCAAAGGTTTTTGAAGTGTTGTAGTTTAGCCAGGTTTCAAAGACCAGGAGGCAGCCTATCCACACAAGAGCTGTTGACACGTGGCAGTTGTACTTTAATTTACATGCAAGATGATTTTCCAGGCATGGGCAAGCTTTTCTGAGCCGTGAGTAGCACAGGAAGCACTTGAAAAATTAGTGAAATATTTGCAAGAACCCTCACACAGAAGACACTGGAGAGATGAGAAGCTCTCTCTTTAGGAGACCACTCTACAATTCAGGAACTTAAGCTGAGCCTCCTTGGTTTTAGCTACCACAGGCACGGGGATTTCAGCCTCAACTTTCTTGTAGGGTTGGGTCAGCTGCCCGTATCAATTTGAGAAGATCACTTCTCTGATTGCACCTAAACAACTCCCTGGGGCAGGAGCTTCCACCTACACAAAGAAAGGACAAGCTTTGATGACTGCAGTAGGTTGCGCCTCAGGCTGCACTAAAGGAAAGAAGAATTCAGCACGAAAGGCATCCCAGAAGTATACCCAGCTGCACTGAGCAATGGCAGGGCACTTCCCAGCTGCTGAACAATTTAACAGTGGCATGTGAGTTTTCTTCCCTTTCACTGTCAGCTTGATTTCCAGGAATGTNCCCAATCCAGAACAGCCTCCTGATGCATGTTTCTCTAGGAATAATTTCAGTGGCATGTGAGTTTTCTTACCTTTCATTGTCAGCTTGATTTCCAGGAATGTATTTTATTTTTTTCCCAGCCAAGGCTCTCTGTCTCAGTGGCTTATCTGATAATAGCTTGCAATGGGCCTGCTGCTTCTCTGCCTTCCAAATGCACAGTCCTGGCCTTCTTATCTGCTCTAGCAATGAGTGATATCTCTTTTTATGGTGTACTTTGTCTAATTAAAATGAGAGTACATTGTTTGCCCCTTTTCTGGCCAGACCATGCTCATTCCTTTAGAGCAGTGAATTATTCAGCTCTTCTTGCCACTTCTCTTGGGCTAAGCCCAAAGAATGGGAGAGAAGGGAATTCAGGGAATGGGATGGAATAACGAAATTCCTGCTTGAGCTCTGATCTCGATAACAGTGGTGAGAGCAGGAGTTGCTGCCTTGACTGCTCATCCTCCAGGACAACAGATAGAGCAGATAGAGGGGAGCACGACAGAGCAATGCTGCTGGAGGGCACAGGAGCAGGATTGCTGGGTTTTATTGTCCCCCCTAGGGCTCCAGTCACTGAGGCTTCATCATATCTGCCCTGGGTGGATGAGCAGGAGGTGCCTCAGCCCTCCCAGGTGCTCCTCCACCTAAAGAAAAAGCCCCCAGGGCAGGACACTACCTGTAAGTAGACTTTAAAGACCATATCTCTTCTTCTGTATGAAACCAAAACTGTAAAGAGGGGATTTAAGACTGCTTTAAAAAGTAACTCTTGCTCCTGTAAAAAAGGACAGCCAAGCTTTCAGCTTTGGCTGAACTCAGCTGGAGCTGAAGAGTTCACCACACCCCATGGCAGAGACATTTGTGAGACCACAAGGCTCATCTTTATGTCTTGGGGAGCCTATGCCAGGATGCATCAGGAAAGTTAAGAATGCCATCTAAATTTGCTTCCTCTTTTAAAGGCAGTAAGGAACCATCAGTAGCAGACTATCCTTGCAGTCTGTAAACAGCTTCTAAAGGTACGTTTGTGAAAGCATTGTTTCGGCATCCAAGTGCTATTTATATTTCGAAAACACTTCTGCTTTGTCAGCATCAGTCCCTCTGCAGTGATAATCCATTTATCCCAGCAGCAATCGCATTACACACAAGTTCCAGATGAAACTGAGGAATGGGCAGGGAAACGAACGACCAAAATGGTCAGCACCTGCTTGGGGATTGAGAGAGGAAGACAGGCTGCAAAAAAAATTTCTAGAAATGCTCTAGTGTGAGAGAAATCACCAGGTGTAGCAACAACAAACCAAATAACAACAAAACCAATGAAAAACAAACAAGACCCAATCAAACAAAAACCCACAACAAACCAGTTGTGGGTAAAGAGCATCTTTTGAATCAGGAGAATTTCATTAATTGCACACAGAGTCCATCCCCACACACAGGTGAATCAGAATGGCTGAGTGGGTGCACTTGGAGAACCACAGACTGGGGAGTCACAAGAGACTTGGTGGGCAGGAGTGGGTGGGATTACACTGGGAAAGGGCTTCCTTTCAGCCCAACAGCATTTAAATGCTATTGGGCATCATGCTGGCTGCCTCTCTGTTCTGCCAGGCACACTAATAGTGCTCAAAAGGTAATCAGCCATTATTCTGGGCAAAGCCAAACTTAAAGCGTGGTGAAGCAAGGAATGCAAACCACCTCCTGGACTGGTTCCCTAGTCACTGCATCAGCTTTCATGATGAGCAACTGGAGGTTTTTTTCCTTGTCAAATTGCAGAGTCCCAGGGCTGTGTTTCTTCATGTCCCGTAAGATGTTAGTGTGAGCAGCCAAGCAAACACAGATTACTGCAGACACTCTATGGCACTCTGCAGGGCAGTAACAGGAGAAATAAATGTATACTGTTCTGTTCAAATGCTGTCAGAGAAAGTGGAATTGTTTATATTCTCTCTGCTCACTCTGAAAAGAGCACGGGGTGAAACTGAGGAAATGTTCTTAAAACGAAGCATTAGAAATAAAACTTAGTGATGAGAGGTTTATCACACTGGTCTGAGAAAATAGTAGAAGCTAATATCATCATAATTGCAAAGAGCTGAAGAATCTTTGAGCCCCTGACACTGTTATCCACTGTGGTGGCATGTACCTACCAAGCTTCAGGAGGGAGAGGAGGATCCTTGAAGGGAAAGATGACACAATCCCCTTGGAAAACTGCTGTGGGATCTTTAAAGTCCCCCTAGAACAAACAGGAACTTGGTGTTTTCAGCCTCATGCAAAAGGAATGAAGAAAATCCCATCACTAAGGTCGCTTCAAACTGGATAAACCACGGAATGAGATAATGACTGAAAAAGCCCTGAATATATGACTTGATATATTTCTTATCTGTGCAATTTCTATGGACAAGAGTATCTCACACAGATAGCACCTCAGACTTTAGGGGTGTAACTCATCATTCCGCATGGATAAATGTAGAAAAGCTCCCTCTTAATGCAGACTTTTAACTAAGTACAGCTAATTACTCAGCTGAGACCAGAAGAGCACTCCCTGGAGCTCTTGCACTCTGGGGAGGCAGGGCCAGGTCTCCTGGCAGCTGCAATGAACATCATAAACTAAGTTATGTTAATCCTCCAAGTTTCAGACTTGAGATAAGTCAGAGGTTTTACAACATACATTATCTACTACTGTGTCTTTTATTTTGTTTGAAGACACACAATGTTTATTAGCTGAAGGCCCTTAAACATTGAAAATGAAAGCAGAAATTTACCATTTAAATTTAGATCATGCTTCCCCCCTTGTCACACACACACATAATTTTAAAGTTTACTCTGAGCAGTTCCCAGGATTGTGTGTCCAGATTCCAAGCAGAAGGCTAATAATAACCCCTACATTATTATAGGCACCAAATGGGTGCTCATAAAACTGTAGTTGCAGCCAGAGATAGGAGATGAGAGTTGTTTATCAAAACAATGAATTAGTTTAAATTCATTTGGTGCTGTCACTAGCACTGGGAACCAAGCATTCTGTAGTGTACTGGCTGGACCACTTAACCATATTTATCTTTGCCCATTATAAGATGGTCTTGTAGGAAATCACTGCTTCCAGGATCTGGGATTAATTAATCTTCCCCCTGACAGAGGTTGTATGGCATGAGCAGTGACGTGAGACCAGGCAGATCACCAGTGAGGCTTCAGACATGAACAGGCTTTTGTCACTGGTGATTTATGAAGAGTTGCTCTCCAACCACACCTGCTCTTCCAGCCTGCTCCACAGAAGAAAAGAAGTGATGCTGGGGGTGATACTCTTAGATACCACTGGTAGCTGCCAATTCCATCTCCCTTAGGGTCGCTTTTTTGCCTCTAGGAATGATCATCTCTACAGCCTGTTAGGAAACCTTTATTCAGACTAAGCTTTTGTCTTCAGCCAATCGTTTCTACACTTTGCAACATATTTCTTTTTACTGTGAGGAAGATGTGGTCCATAGTGTTTTCCTTCCATTTTTCTTCGGTTGCTGATCATAGCTTTTCTATCATTCACTTTAATCATGCTTCAGCATTGCAAACCCTACTGTGTAAATAACCTCTTAAAGAGCTTCTCTGCTCCTCCTGCTGCGTCTCTTAATTCTCCAAGTGTAATGGCAAAGCTGTTTGCTCTTAAAAAAAAAAATTGAATTTCTGGTACAAACAAAAGTTCAAGATTCCAGGTGGCAAGCAAATAACAGGAGCAGGTGTCTTTACAACACAGAGAAGAGGAGGGAGAGTAAAAACAAGAGGCATAGCTAGAATATGAGAACAGCCTTCAGGACAATTGCCACCACTGCCCACGAGATGCTGGAGGCAGCTGGAAGATCATACACTGTGCTGCTAATAAATAGTCACACAAGCCTGAGAACCATCGTGGCTTATGTCACTGTTTGATACATCTGTTCTCACATGCATTTCTCCACTCATTCTTCTGGGAATGTCTCCAGGTGTCTGGTTCAGGTACTTGGCAATGGGCCCATCAGAAAGAAAACAATTCCTTACCTTCTTCCTTAAATTCCAGGCAGCTAATAGCTGCTTTTGAAAAAGATGGGTCCCCATAAATATTATGTTGTGTATTGTGTTAAAAAGAGGTAACATTCATCATGGCTTGTGTCATCAGGGTCATAAAAAAAAAGAGGATCATTAAAAATCCATGAGTTTTCAATGTATTTTGTTGCCTTAATTCCTCATCTTCCTGTGACACGGGCACCTTCTGGGCATGCATCTATTGACTGATTCGTGGCACATCAATCAATAGGGCTGGTACAAACTTCTAGCCTTCACCTAAGCTCCTTTGCCAAAGAAAGATGGAAATTGCACAGGACATATGATCTTGTGAGATATTCCTGAATATCCTACTCTGGCTGGATTGTAATTGCAGTGCAAAGCTTTTCCAGGTTGTCTGAGATTTCCGTGGAGTCAAATCCGGAAAGCCAAGGTATGCACACAAAAAAAATGAAGTTTATCACAGAAGAGGGCAGGGAATGTCTTGTTTTTAATTTGATGCAGGCTGGAGTCTCATTTGATATAGTATACATAACTTAAAACAAGAAAATTATTATAGTCAGGCTGAGAAGAGAGCAACAGCTAGTCTGTTCAGACTCTGCCTATACAGAAACACCCAGTGCTGTCTACCAACATGAAATATGGAGCTCTGCATCTCTTTATGCCATTTCTAGTCACCATTTGACTTAGTGAAACAGTAGCAGAGCAAGGCACTCTGACAAAGGTGCTTTTTCTGTTGTGAGGATTACAAGTACAGGCAGTGATCCAGCATTCATGCCAGTGGCCTTACTCATTCAGTGTGCTGACCGCTCTCTCATTCAAGCTGACTCCCTAGAGCCTGATAAAACTGTGGTTTTAAGCATTTAGAGTAATTCTAAGCCTTCAGCCTAGCAGCAAAGAGTAAGTTGTGCCTTTGCAGAGTGGCTTTGTCATACCAGGACGTACCACGTGAAACAAAACGTCTTTTGCTCCTGGCCACAACAGCAGTCAGGAGGATGTTGAAACACCAGCCAGCCCTCAAAATTATCAAGCACTAACCCCAGCAGCGGGCAGGCTGGTTCCTTGAGTTCCTAAGGAGCAGCCTCCCCCTCAGGCAGGGCTGAGGTTTATGGCCAGGTTGCTGCTGGCAGCCAGGATGTTCTCACGGAATAGCTGGGCCCTGCGGACCAGGCCCTACCCTCACCAAGGACTCACACAGAACGCTCTTTAAACTTTGCTGGAAACATTTCTTCATTTCCTTCGAGCCTGAGACCGTGCCCCCTCTCCTACTCCCTGAGAAAATGGTCTGCAAGCCTCCCAGGACGTGTGGACCTTCTCCAATAAGGCAACTTCACTTCTCTCCCCTTTCTTCCAGTTCTTCCTATTCATCTCTTGGTTTCTGAGCATAGGAGAGGGAAGAGAGCAGGGACTGAACCAAAAGCTGGAGGAGAGCCCAAAAAAAACCCCAAAAACCCCACTCTCCCACCAAAAAAAAAAAAAAAAATTACAAACTACAACAATATCACCACCAATAACAAAAAATCACAACAAAACAAAAATCCCCACTTCAGCACTGGCCACACATGTATGGCCACTACTTCTGGCGCTCGCATGCGATCCTCCCTTTGCACTGGCAGGGGATGAGGCAGAGCTCCACACCATCCTAGGAGCAGTTCAAGGCATCTCCAAAATACCCAGATGGCCCTTTCCTTCAGGAGTGTCGCTCAAGTATCTCATGTTGCCTACACCTTGTTTCAGGCTCAGCACTGATGGAGTAAAATCAAGTTTGAACCCCTTTGGCACACAGGAATGAGCGGAAGCCGAGGAGCTGGTGCAGGCCACAGCAAAGAAAGTGTGCCTTTGCCTTCTCCCTGTGACAGTGACACCTGGATAAAAGGATCTAATTAATCCCCCAGAATTCTCCAGTGTAATACAAAATGGCAGTGAATAAAAGAATAATCAGAGGCTAGTAAAGCTGGGTTTTCGTTTGTTTTAAATATGCAATTCCTAAATTGCAAGGCCTTTGAAGACAAACAGTGAGGTGTTGAGTCATTTCCTTTGAAAATCTAAAACCCTAACTTCCTTGCAAAAAATGGCCTTTCTGTTCAAAATACATTTACCAACAAAAATTCATTCATGCAAAAATGCTTTGACAATAACCAGATCATCCTGCCACTGAAAGCATTATAGAATTTCCTCCTGTATCTCCTTTCTTTTTCCTTTTTAAAGATGACAAACTAATTTGACCATAAAAAGAGAGTGGGATGTTTTCTAAATTCAACACTGGAAGAAATGTAAGGAAAAGAAAATACAAAAAAGTTACAGCCACTGAAAATTTTGACATCTTGCCATTGTCTTAATGACGTGCTGGATTTTTAAAGAAAAAAGCTTTCCACCTTGTCTTTCTTTTTTTTTTACCCCTCTCAGATAAATCTAACTTTTTTGTCTTTCATCTTGAGATGGAGGGTTGGGTTAGTGTCAAAGTTTTGTGCTGAGAACCCTATTCTACTTTCCTCTGTCCAGGGTCTTTCAAAAGATCGTGGAAATCCAAACCTTATCTGAGTCAGTTTTCTAGAAAAGCCACAGTTGTTCGTGTGTGTTTCATCCCTAAGATTTTCCCAACAATGCCATCACAAATATACTCTGTCTCAGACACACAAACATCTGGAGGTGTTACCATTAACTGTGTTTTGGAAAACCAGATGTGTTAATAATAGCACATCAGAAAGTTCAGGCCTCCCAAAAGGGGTGACAGAACAAGTTACACAATGAAGTCAGGAGAGAGAAATGGTACAAGTGTGTTCCTAAAATGATCAAAACCATTAGACACACAGTCTGATAATTTGTCTTTCACATGAGAGGCGACCTGTGGAATAAACAACCTTGTACTGAAATTATATGTTATGGAATGGGGTAACGTAATGTAAATTAGGCCTCCTGCTTCAGTTCCATGCGCAGCAACCATGGTAAAAAAATGCCTTGAGCACTGAAATCAGTGGGCAGACCATTACTACAAAAATCCTCCTGCTCAGTGGGGATGGGATGAATGACTACTAATCAATAAAAAACCAGAGTGAACTATCCAGATGAGCATACAAAGAAGTCCAGTCTGCTGTTAAGACAGTCGAGATGAACTTGTAAATAGACTGTGCCATGGACTGCCAGAATTTCAGATGAGCTCCTTGAAACAGGTTACTTCTCCCCAGGCTCTTTCCACTCAGAAGTTCCTAAAATCACGTATTTCCCACAGCAGCAAAATGCAATTATGTCCGAGATAGACTGCAATTGCCGCTAACAAAAGAAATACTCCCCAAAACCTTGTAGTAGAAATTGGAAAGTGACAGTGACATGAAACACACTGACATTTAGTCAGGCCAGAGTATGAATAACCTGATGGAGGCTGCTGAAAACCACAGCTGAGCAGGGCTATGGTCTCTGTCTCTTCCACAGTAGGATACTCTTTCCAAACAACTTGTGAAAAGAAGGTCAGTTCTTGACATCTAATTGGTTGGAATGTTGGTTTCAACCATGATCCTGCTGTGGGAATTGAGACAGATATTTGAGACAGGTATTCCAGTCTCTTTATATTCCACTAGAACAAAAAGACGTTTGAACCATTTTTGGTGCTCACATTTGGATCCACAGAACTGAAGCCCTTACTGTCACCACTGAAGAAAAAGGCTTGCATTACACAGTGAAACCTCCTGAAAGGCAAAAGCAACACACTTCATCCCACAGCTGGTCAGTCCTGGTCTGTATTTACTATAGCAGAGTATATATACACCTATGTATACACACGCTGTTATATATAAATTGCTGTGTGATATATATATATAATATATACATTTGGTATTTATATTTAATTGATCTTCATATATAAAAGTATATATAATTTTTAAACTTATATTGGCAGTCAGTGGAGGACCTCCTCGTGCTGTTAAAGAAAAATTTTAAAATCATAAATGGTAATTTTTCTGAACAGCTCACTGCTTAAGATAGTGACTTAAATATGCCCAAAACATGCAGAGTTTGAAACAGCAAGGCAGTGTAAAACAAAACGTTTTTTATAGTTCATTGAGTTCTCCCTTATTTTTCTCACTGATCTTGCTTTGCTCTGTTAGATTTACTGTAGGGAACATAGAGTCTACTGCATCAGGTCCCAACATCAGAAGTGACCACAGTGAGCAAACCAAGAGAGGAGGCAAAGGCAGAGAACTCCTCCCGTGGATGTCTCACTCAGCTCTCACATCCCCACATCACTGAATTTCCAGGGATCCTGTCAGAGCTGAGGCAAACCCGGGCCCACGGGTGCAGAGCAAGGGGCAATGAGTGCACGTTTACATCCCTGATGGTTCAGGATCAGAAAAGGGCTCTGCGTTACAAGTTCACACTTTCCCCCACACACAGACACCCCCAGACGACCTGGACTTTCAGAAGCAAATTAAGTTCTCATGGTTTTGCCTTTCAAACAAACCATTGTTTCCCAGTGGTGGACATAGAGCTGTTTAAGGAGGCAGAACATCACCTGCCAGGATCCTGCCATCCTGCAGACTGGAATTCACCACACCTTCCAGGGGGACTGAAATTCCAGTACATAAAGGGCCTCTGAGAAGGTGAATGGGGGATGAACTCTCTAAAAATATATATATATATTTTAAGAAAAAGTGAAATACTTCATTTCTAAAGTGCCCTTTGATCATTATAACCTTTGGTTTTAACCACTCTGGTGTCTCCTGCCAAGTATGGTTTACTGCTGACACATCATCATGGCACCAGGAATGGACTTGTTGATAAGTTAAATAATGGGACTACTTTCAGACCATTTTTATAGCTGAAAATTCTCATGGCATAAAAGAGTCATCATACAGTTATTTCACTGTGGAAAACTGTTATTTTTCTTAGAATAACTTTGAACTCTGTAACGTTTTGGGAAGGGGGTTGTTTTTCAAATAAAACCCTGCTTCCTTTTTTCCCCAAAAAACTCAGCTTGTATTAGCTGGAACGATACCAAATCCACAAAGATATGTATTCAGACAGATTGTAAATTTAGCTAGAGCATTTATATGTTACTAAATCCAAACAAAGATCTAAAGCAAGACGCAAAATATCACACACACACAAAAAGTTCCAAAAGATATGGACTGGGATTTTTAAAGCTGAGTAAGTGACTTAGCCACACAAGCTCAAAAGAAATTGATTAATTATGTGGTTGATAATCTTGGTTTATATGCCAAGTTAAATCCTGATATAACTTCATTGTCTTCAGTGGAGTTGCTCTGCAAATGTAGTTGACAGACAGTCATGATTCTTCTCCAAGAATAACTTCTAAGGCAGAAGTTTTAAACATGAGTGAATGAAAATCCTGTGCCAAGTTCTCCCCTAATTTATACCCTGCACAAAACAGCTGACTTGGAAGCGAGGGTGTCAGGAAAGGCAGAAGGAGACATGAGTCTGTTCTTCCTTTGCTGGGACGTTACATCAATTCCCTTTGGTGATGGTCATGTCTCCGAAAAACGCTGCGGGAATCCACAGTGCAGTTTGGTGGAGATTCTTTCCTTCCAAGCCTGCGAGCTCTTGTATTTCACAAGCAGTAAGTGTTCGGGGAAGAGCCTGGACTAGTCTCAGAGGAGGGCCATGAAATTCACTCCTATTAACTGCTGCATCAGTCTGACTCTTGGCTGCTTCAAAATGAATTTGATGAGCACTGGAAATGGCCATTTTAATATGAATATTGGAATTAGTCACCTCATTTAATCAGAAAATAATGTGTTTCAGACACTCTCAGTGTCAATGTTATTTTGAATCAAAACTCAGCATTTGGATTGGTTTTCTTTGGTCTGTTGGGTTATTTTTGGCTCATTATTAGAGTTAAGCATGTCTTAAGTAAAACTGACTGGTCAAACAGTACACACAGCTTTGCTCAGGTGAGAGGGAAGTAATGCCCACCTCAACTCATCTTTTATGCAACATTACTAAGGACACAGGGGAATCTGATTGCTTTGCCCAAAGCATCATTTAAGCCAGCAGCAGAAATCTGACTGCTACAGCTCTAAGTGGGGTGAATTGCTAATGTCCTCACTCCTGATTCTTCTGCTGGCAGAATTATTTTACAGAAAAGTGATGTAATCTGGCAGTGAGTGAGCTCAACATAAACAGCGTGGCTCCACAGTAATACCCCTGCTCTAGGGGATCATTGCTAGGGCAGGAGGCACGAGCCAGCAAGTTGGTCTCCAGACTGACAGCCCAAGCTCTTGGATGCCCTTCCCAGCTCTTCCCTCATGTCTATTTTCAGTCAAATCAGGCAGCAAAGTCACATACATTGTTTTAATACTCAACTGGATGTCAGAGGCCCATCTGCTAAGCACCCCTAATGAGGCAAAAGTGAAGACATTTCCCGCCCAGCACAGTCTGCAATACTTATAAACAGAACAGACTCTGGATCAAGAGCATCTCACGTTCCCCATCTGTGAAATGCAGCTAGCTGCTAATCTTCAGCCTCATAAAAATGTGTGGAAGTGAAAAGCTTTGTAGGACGGGCTGTGACCACTGTCATGAAAGAGAGCAGAAGTATTTTGAAGGAGTTGGCTGGGTCAGAAGCAGGGAGGCTGAGCAGAGCCAGCCTTGGAGGAGCAGCAGTTCTGCACAGCCGCAAGGCGTGTTCCCCAAAACTGGCACAGAGCACATGGCTCTGAAGCTGATAGTTCCCCACTCACTGGGGTTGTGTTAGGGGGGGTATTTTATTCCCTTCGCTGGGCCCAAAGGAAAGTAAAGTACTTATAAAAAATACTTCATTGGCAGCAGTGCCTAGCAAGTGGCTCACTGTGCTTTCTGTGCTCCCCACTGAGATCTGCCAGCAGAGAGACTAATTGCCATCTCACTCTGTGCATGGCAGCCACCTCCCACTCTTCCTTTCTTTAGTTCAGCTCCCTCCTAAACGTGTAATTATTTATGCATCTGCATGTGCTGGAGATAAATACAGCCTAGCTTTCCCCTTCTCACCAGACCTTACACCTGTGGTCTCTAATTCTTCCCCTCCGCAGCACTCCTGAACCATTTCATCCTGTGTGCATAACTGTGGGTTTCTCCTCCCAGGCTCATCTCAGCAGCTGCAGTCCAGTTCTACTTTCACTTCTTATGGCTTGTCACCTTTGGGCACCTCCAAAATCAGCTCTTCTCCTGCTTTTACTTCAGAGCTGCTGCTCTCCATGACCTGACTTTGACGTGCTTGACAAACTTCCAGTCCCCTCCGTCATTTCTGCTCTCCTCTCCAGCAGTTTCCATCTACAAGTACAAGGTTATCATAACTAAGTGGACCATGTTTAACTATAAAAATAGTTGGACAGGTTCTTCTGCCTTTTCTCTCTCTTCATTAGTTCTCCATGTCCAGGCACAGGCTCAGGCACTGCCACACAAGTGGCCCATCAGTACTTCTCCTTCACAGTATGGCTGTCGAAGAAGAAAGCAATGTTTAAATCTGTCCTTGCCAAAGAAGATGGTAAGAGCAATTAGAGAAAAATCACAACCAAACTTTCAGAACAAGAAGATGCTTGAACTATTCCAGCTGACACAAAAGGTGCAGAAAAAAAAGTCCTGGTGCAGCGTCACCATGGATGGAAAATAAGCTATAAAGAGGTCATCTTGTTTTGGTATGACATTCAGGTTGAGGACCATGACTTGAAAAGTTACTTTGACCAAGAAATGCCACATCTACTCTGAGGAACAAGGACAGCATTTCAGCAAAGCCTAAGCAAAAAAATCAAAGTAGAATTTCCTAAGGAAAATAGAAACTTAAAGTAATACCAGCTTCAAATTGCTTCTTGTGCGGTGATCTCATTTCCTTAGGATCAGCTTCTTATTACCCCTCCAAGTATAAGGCATAGTTAATCTTCTTAAAACTAATATTCTGATAATCTGATTAAGCAAATCTTAGTTCATTAGATTTATTCTGCAGACTGTTGCCTTATCCTGCTGCTGGGCATAGAAGTCTGGGATGTAGGGCATTCTCCTGGCTTCAGACTTGAAAAGGTCAGAACTGGGTTGAGCTGTCACCTTTTGCTGTCCACCTGCAACCAAAAGAAGAATGGAACAATCTTATAGGTCTGATGACAAGGAAAACTTTTCCTGTAGCTGTAATTGCTGCACTCATAGCTAGTGCAGTGATATCTCTGGCTTCATTTGCAGAAAGGGTTTTGGATGGTTTGCAGTGGTAAATGATTCATTTACATCACCAGAAATTCAAAGCACTGCTTAGTTTTAAATTCAAGAACAATCAAAGTCTATGTAAGTTGTTTTTAAAGGGTTTGGAGGGATAGAAAAAATTAAATACAAGAACATAAATAGCAAGATCTTTGCCTGTAAGCTGAAACCAAGAACTACCTTTCCAGTGCTCCAAAACCTAACCTTTCTTTTTCTATTTCTGCAAATTGATTATTAGCATGTGTTGACCATTCGTTTAAAATATTTAATCTGTTTGCTTCAAGAAGGCAAAACATGGAAGTTAAACTGTTACATGCCAAAATAGAGAAGGAAGCTATTTTAGCCAATTATTTCTGCCTTACAAGGTTTACAATCTGAAGGCAAGTTTTCAAGAATAAATTTGTTTTGAACAACCCTCATTTTGAAGTGTCAAAACTGCCAACTCTTTTTCCACTGGTTATAGGAAACCTAAAGCATCGAAAGTAGTGGCTTTAATGATGCAAAAAGTTTTGGGGGGTTTTTAAATTTGTTTTTTTGCCCCCCTCCAAAAGCGTGAAGTGGGCCATAAACAGTGGCAAGTTCTCAAGCGCCCCAATAAGCGACACTGACTTCTGCTCTCAGTTCAGGGGAGCTCCTACACATCCACTCACATAGAAAATTTGCTGGGGAAGCTTTAAAAAAATCTGTTGAGTTAATGTCTTGTCCTCCTCACCTGAAATCTCTTTGTCCCTCCAGCTCTCGTCGTGCGCTTCCTGACCAAGCGGTTCATCTGGGAGTACGACCCAACACTAGGTAGGTTATTGTGTCCTGGGAGCATGGTGTGGAAGAGCATGGCTGAAGCAATGGAAATCACAGAGTTAAAATTCCAAGCCTCAGTCAGCCTTGAAACTCGCTGCAAAAAGCTTCTCTGTGGTCATTTTGAGCTGGAACAAATTGTTACCTAAAATGCCAGACTAGGGAAGCAGTGACTCTCAGACAAAAGCTGAGCTATTGTATGAGGCACATTTCTGCCCACTCAGAAATCCATGGGAATTCTGCCCTTGAAATCAATTGCTTTAATATTTCACTCTTCAAATTATTTAGTGTGAGATCAGTTTTCTGCTTTTGAAGAACCCGAGCATCTTCAGCTAGAGAATAAGATGACTGGGATACAGCTCTTAAAAATTCATGGCCAGTAGAAGGTAGGTAAACAGTCAGTCTACCTAGATTTAGATAATTTTTTAGTCCTCACTTTCAAACATATAATGTCTCTCAGTTTTTGGATGACCAGATCGGGGCACCAATCATCTAAAGGGCATCCACACATCCCTTCCACTGCTCCCACTAAGCTCTGTTGGGTCTGGCACTTTCCAGGAGCTGGCTCAGATATCTCAAAAAACCTGTCAAAGGGTTGCCCTGAATTAGAGGCTTCACTTAAAACTTCTGCCAAGGTCAGATTTCTCAGTATTTCTTAAAATAGCCTATATTTAAATGCTCTGCACCAGAGCAAATCCAGGCCAAGAAGTCCAAGACAAGGCATTCACTTCTTAGAAGGTGCCTTCAGTACCTCAGGACTAAGTGATTCACATGCAAAGTAATGGGCTGGAAAATTCCCTTTTCTCCAACAATATTTCCAAATTCCCTCCTCTCCTTCCTAACATTTCTTCACAGGCTCCAATCCAGATCATACAGTTAGGTATCAATATCTTTATTAATGTTCTTTCTTTTAGAGGTCTCGTAAAGGAAATAGAAAATGCCATAAACTTGCACAGCAGAAATGAAGTTTAATATATTCCATTACAGAACCCAGGCAGCCCTTTGAAAAAAGCAGAGTACCCAGGATCATACTAAGTATTTTTGTTTGGCAAAGTAGAGCTATGGCAGATATCAAAACTCCCATCTTGGGAAGATAAATCTCAGCACAACCTGAACTCAAATACATTCTTTTATCTGCTACTATCAATATAGTCCTCAGTGAATTATATGTCACCTGCCTTGTGCTGCACAGTGGAATGTTCAATAGAATGTTCTGTTACTATTATTTAGTGTTAGTACTTCACGTTTCTATCACTAGTATGTCATTTTAAGAACTTGACAAGAAGTGTATTAAGCCTTCTCTATCAGTGTCATCCAAGTTCATCAATTTCTTACAGGGAAACTGCATGCAAAAGCATCCTTTCTACCTTATTTAAGCACACAAATGAAGTTATTAGCAAGCTACAAGGTTTATTATTTTTTGCCCCATTATGAAGTCCCCATGCCCTTTTTACTGTACAAGACTTGACATTTGTTTCTGTTTTACAAATGAATACAATTGCAAATTACCATGCCCCTCAGGAATCTAATTGTCTTCTCTATGCAGCACGGAAAGCTTTCATGCAGGCAACAGTCTTATCTCAATAAACTAAAAATTGAATCTCTTCTGAATTACTGAATTCTCCATCCCCATTCAGTTTAGAGAATAATAGCTTAAATTATGTATTGCAGTCATGGTGATGCTCAGCACTCCAGGTTGCTCTGAGGAAAATGTTTGAGAAATTCAAGAACTAATAAACTATTGTCAATAAGTTCTTAATCACAGTAATCTCTGGTGGAAGCTGCTCACCAGAGTTTGTTTTGTAAAGTATTATTTTGTCAAACTGCAGATCACAAGGAAGGTTCTGAAGTGTTAGAGGTGAAAAATAATCTTGAAGTCATAACCACTATTCAAGCCTTCAGAGCTCAGTCACAAAGGAACTGTACCTTGAAAAGCTTTGAAAAACAGTGCCTGAAAAAGTGCATTTCTGTCTTTAGCTTGGTCATCCTGCAGTGATTTGGGGTCCAATTACGTATGCACATCTGAATTCACTGAAAGTTTTAGCAGAATAGAGTCACTTCTTCTTAGCAGTCATGGACTGGCAGTTCTGTGGAAAGAGGGATATCTACATGCTCGATCAATATAAAAAATTAACGTTGTGTCAGTGAGAATCATTTCCTCTACACGGAGAAATAAGCAGCTTTGTCAAGTTACTCTAAAAGGACAGGAGTAAAACAGATGCAAACCATCCAGCTACTAAGCAATGGGAAGTTTTGCCAAAAATCACTGGGGCTGTGACAAAAATGTCAAATTTATAGTTTATCTCTTATGTCAAGTTTTCAACCACCCATTAGCCCTCTGATGCAAGCAATCCCCAGATAATTCCTATTTTTAGGAAAGCTTTCACCAAGCTGTTCAAGGCCTGATGGAAATTCAACATTAACATAAACTAAGCATCATATTAAAAAAAAAAAACAAAACTATTCCTCTTTTTATTCAAGGGTGGGACATTTTAACTGGAAGGGAAAAAACACACCTTATAAATATTCTTTACTATTCTAACCTGCCAGACGAAAATGAAGGGCCATATTTTTAGCAGCAGCAGGATAGAATGCGGTACCTCCAGGAGCCAAACTACCAACCACAAAAATAACATTTCCTCACGGGAGGAACATCACTGAACCCTGCAAGCTTTGGAAAGCTGCTGCTGAAGGCAGGGCTTTGCAGCTCGGCCACTTTTGTGCATGATCTGTGCAAACATTGGTAGGACAGCTGCATCTTCACAAAAGTGCATCTCACTCTGCTTTTTATTTTACTGTTCTCAGCCAAAGGGCAGCAACCACAGCAAAGGTCATTTTCTGGAGAGTGTTAACCATCAGCCTTGACTTGTCCAATATTTCTGTTTAACTGGCAAGTCACTGTCACCGTCTTGGCATGGGGTTTTTATTTGCTTTTCCAAAAGGTGCTAAATTCCTCAAGGTAAATTCCTACCTGGCATTATCAAGGTGGATGGGTTTCCACATCCATCTTCATTTGCACTAAATTGCAGCTATCTCACATCTTCAACAGAATTAGATGAAAGAGCTCTATGTAGAAATGGGCTGGAACTGCACATTTTTAAAAATACATGCAGTTGTATTCTAAAATATTAAATACATGAAGATTTCAGCATTAAACTAGTCTTCTTTAGCTCATTAAATATGTACTGAGAAAGGGGATTGGGTTCCCACGTGTATTTCACCAAAATGCATTAATACATACATCTTCTTAAATAGAACACCACTTTAAAAACTTATAAGCAAGCTTGGTGTGATGTTAGAAGGCCTCAAAATGCTTGTCCTGGTTAGGGCACCACTTAAGCCACACTCTTATCGTGAATGTGGGACTCCTGTGGACCTCAGTGACCCAGGGCTTGACACCATAATTTTCAAGGCTGCTGGGAACAGCTGCTCTCCCCAGCCCCAGTAAACTGCAATAACAGTCTGCATCTCAGCAATTCCCCCTCAGGAGCTACTGGCAGTGCCCAGAATTTAGGGTGCCTTCACCTGAGCTCAGAGTTGGAGAGGTGTTATGGTGCACTGTGATATTTAATTGATTTTAAAATTGGAGGTGCTGAATCGGACTAATCAAGGGAACTGCTAAAAGGCAAAAAAAAAGGAGGAGGAAGCCCAAGGAGCCATCACAGCAGTAGATAGACAGAGGGCCTGCAGAGGATAGCAGCAAATTTCCTGCCTCCGTAAGCCATGACATGCAGGGAGAATCTCCTGCATCAAACGATGAAAGAAGAAAATTCATCATTGCTACGGCTGAGCACTTTTAAAAATAATTTTGCAGCATTTCTCTGAGAACACATTTGTTGTTCCACCAAAACTGGAACAATTTGCTTTACTGGAAACAGAGCTGGGGTGTCCAAGAA
>WEIT01017696.1:296945-343468 GCA_013389985.1 Dryoscopus gambensis
TAATAAATATATAATGTATATTATTAATTAAATATATTAATTTCATTAATTAATATAAATTAAATTAAATATATCTATTTAAATATATCTATTTAAATATATATTTATCAGGGCCACGTGATAAAAAAGGTGATATGTGCGAAATACAAAGTAAAGCAGATGTACACAGCTTTGTAGGCTTTGGAGGACCAGCATCTCTCTGAAGATCCTCTATCTTCTTCATAAATCAAATTCCTAAGGGTGGTGTCTGTCTTTCCCAACAGGAGGATGCTATTCAGAAAGAAGGACACGTGCGATGGGGTGAGGGCTTCGTGCTGGTTTATGACATCACGGACAGAGGCAGCTTCGAGGAAATGCTGCCGCTTAAGAACTTGTTGGATGAAGTTAAAAAGCCCAAAAATGTCACCCTGATCCTGGTGGGGAACAAAGCCGACTTGGATCACTCCAGGCAAGTCAGCACAGAGGAAGGTGAAAAGCTGGCCACAGAACTTGCATGTGCTTTTTACGAGTGCTCTGCTTGCACAGGGGAGGGCAACATCATGGAGGCCTTCTACGAGCTCTGTCGGGAGGTGCGGCGCCGGAAGATGGTCCAGGGCAAGACTCGGAGGCGAAGCTCCACCACCCATGTCAAGCAGGCCATTAATAAGATGCTTACCAAAATCAGCAGCTAAAAAGAGGTGTCCTCAGCCAGAGAAGCATTTTAGAGCAGATTTTAGCTTGGAGTAGGGATGGGGCAAGCAGAGCACGTTTAATGGAAAATGGGCAAAGCTTTGCAATGAAAAATGAAAAAAAGACAACCACCACTTTTTTGAGTAACACGAAGTCATACTCTTTTCCTGGTTTGAAATGTATTTAGCCACACTGCTTCTGACTAATGTGGGTTAAAAAAAAAATCACCAAGAATAAAAAAACAAACACCAAATGAACTCCAAAGGACTAGTCAATTGTGGGGATTGGCAACCAAGAGTGAATCTTCTGCTTCTATGTGGCTAGTTCCAATCCCCTGCAAGTCAGTAGTGCCTAAACATCATTTCCAGCCAGACAGCTGCTCAGTAGCCATTGGAGACTAAGATTCAGCCCTCTGAGTCAAAAACCACCATCAAGAGTCCACCAACGACCATCACAACCGGCGTTCTCCAGGACTGAATATGTGTAGAGGCTGCTGTGTTGTATCAGAAAGTTCACCTGACACCTTCACCAGCTCTAAGTTGGCCCATTGTGTGCTTTCACTCCAAACTGTCCTTCCTTGTTATTTTTGTCAAATCCATGAGTGTTAATGTTCTTAGCAAGGTATGCAAAAAATATAGGAAAGGTCTATTTCCTGGAGTGTGTAGCCAGCTAGACACACATTTCAAGAGAGCTGAAGTTCAGTTGCTCTTCCAGGTCCTCTGAAACTGCAGAATTCTCGAGAAATAATCAGCTAGTCCAGTGGCATTTCAGCATTCCCCCTCAAACGCAGTACTGTGCTTGGGGAAATGGAAGTATATGTGTTGGGATATCAAACTGAAAAAAAAAAAGAGCCAT
This sequence comes from Dryoscopus gambensis, assembly GCA_013389985.1. Classification (NCBI taxonomy): domain Eukaryota; kingdom Metazoa; phylum Chordata; class Aves; order Passeriformes; family Malaconotidae; genus Dryoscopus; species Dryoscopus gambensis. The sequence goes on from WEIT01017696.1 coordinate 298,470, forward strand.
ATTACTATTGATTTAGCTGTGGGTAGTTTTTAGCGTTTGTTAATTTTTTGTTTTGGTCTTTTATTCAATTCAAGTAGTTCCTCTTAGTCTATCTTGTACCGAAGAAGAACTGAATCCTTGGGAAGGCAAGTATTTAAAGTCTAAGCCCAAACGTAAATCAGATCTGAATAGCCTCTAACATATCAAAAGACCATCATTTCCAGCTGTTTAAACTTCCAGATGCTTCTTGGAGCACTCTGGGGCTTAAAGCAGTGCAGGTTTTTTGTGACTTTTATCTGGCACACTGAAGTGAACTTGCATTTTATCAGATTTTGGTGCCTGGGATAAAAGGTGTCCAGTTTTTTCCTTCTCCCTCATCATCTCATTTAAGCCAGCTTCCAAGTTTTGCCTCCTGTCTGGTTGGTTTGTTAACTGCTAAAAGATGGAAGAACCAAGATTGGAAGCTTTTCATTCAGACTGTGCTGGTCTCCCACCAGTGGTGTTGCATCCCTTTAGGCAGCTCAGACGGCCAACATGTAGAACCACAGCCAGCCACAGGGCTGGGGTGACAAATTAGCAGTGTTCTTTGAGGAACAGCCCCCTTGTAGCAGCTACTTACAGCTTTATTCTCCAGTGCTTTGCACTTCGTGTGGTTATTTGACTCTGCGAGGAAGTAACTCCAAAGAGCTATCAAATGCAAATTGCCACAGACATAGGAAAGTGAGTAAATCTAGTTGGACAGCACTTTGTACAGTTATAGCTAGCCATAACGATGGTGGAACAGGCTGAAGAAGCAGATCTGTATATCCCTGTGAACGGAGAAAATTTCCAAATTAGGACTTCTATTATAAGTACTCACTTAAAGATATGTTACCAAAGTAAATTGTTTTAAACTTTCACTTTTAGCCAGCCAGCAAAGAACATCACATTCAGATGTATATTTTATTTGTGCTGTTGTTTGTTTTCTCTGCTTCTGTATTCTGGATGGTAAAAAACTCATTTCACTCTCCTGGAATTAGTGTCTATATTTTGGTCTTCATGTTCACGTGTGTTGCTGCACATCAGCTGGACACACTGCAGTGGAAACTTCACCGTGGGCTTCTGGGCAGGGAGTTCTTGCAACAGGCCTCTGTGACACGAACTATTCGTTGTATCATTAACTTTTTTAAAAAAAAATTTAAAAAACCAGAAAAAATAGAGGTTTTGCCATTTTTAGTCGAATTAGTAATGTAGAATCAGTACAAGTGCAAAAGAGCGAGCTAGTGCCTGTTGACAAACCAGAATTCTTTAGCTGAGGGGCTGAACTTGCAAGCAATGTAGTTAACATTAGGAGCCAGAGTGAGCATTTGCAAGTTGAAGCACTAAGGTTCTGTTATCTTTCAAATCAGTGCTGGTGCACGTATCTGAAGTAAACAAAATCCTTACCTGCAATCCCATGGCAACGTAGCTGAGTCTTTACTTTGGTATGCCAAGCAATTGATTCATCCCTCTTAGAAAACTTCAACAGTTCTTTTATCTGAAGAACCTTTCTTGGGGTTCAGGTTGGAGCTGCATTTAAAATACAAAAAGGTTATAAGTGAACGACAAGAGAAAATAATTAATCATATTCATACTAGAAGAGTTGAAAGGAAGGAGAGGCTAAGTTACAGCCCTCATACTTTCCGAAAGATTTCCAGCAAACTGTATCTTCTTTTATAACATCTGTATAGACAAATTATAAAATCCTGGTGAAAATAAAATGTTCCACTGTGCAAACATCCCTTGTTACATAAAGAACGTACAATAAAAATAGTAACATTCCTTTGCAAAGACTGAATTTGGAAACTGCCAAACAAGATAAACACTTGATCAAAAAGGAGGCCGCTACTTTGTGACCTTTCCTCCCAAACAAACACAAACTTCTTTACTTAATTGCTCATTAATTTTTTTACCCCTAAACCAGTTTTACTATGGAATATTATAATCTGTTGATATGCATTACAAAGTGTTAAGTGCAGCTTGATTTACTGTTGCTCACAGCGTTGCAACATATTACTGGCTACGCTGTAAATCTGTCATATTTCCACAATGTGCAAATTGAGCCCAAAATTGCCCAAGCACTGAGAAGGCCAAGTGCGGCATGAACCCACAGTCAGTAGCCTTTCTGCAGCAGACATCAGCAGATTAAATTCTGTTTCTCCTGCTGCTGTTTAAGTGTATGTATGTGACACTAACATTAAATTTCTCTCCTCTGCCCACTGCCATTTCTGAGGAGAGAGGATGGGAAGGACGAATAAGAAAAATGGGGAGGAAAGGTGAAAGGGATACTTGTTACCTGCAACAAGTTGATTGTCATTTATGAAGTTTCTAAATATTTATCTTCAATTGATGAAGAGTTAGTCATGCCCGTGCTGCAAGACCTGGATCAGGACCAAAAACTTCCCTAGAACTTTGAGAATCTTCGTATCTGGGGGTTTGGTGCAACTACAGATGGAAGTGAGGATCAGCCACTGGGTTTGCACCTGGATCCAGACAGGTTGTCCCCAACCTGGGGATAGTAGGATCTGGCAGTTTGCTACAAGGCTAGTTGATTTTTATATATATAATGATCTGTATGCATTTTTACATTAAAAATATGGAAGCTTGTGCTTGTAGATAATATATAAGAAAAACAAATAAAAAAGAAAAAAGAAAAAATAGTGTTTTCTGTACTGAATTCTCACATATTGATCTTCTATTAGATGTCTCCAAGGTTCCTTCCAGCTATTAAGGGGCCAGTTCCAAAAGCCCTGATTTGGTTTTTATTTAATCTTTATCTTAGGAAAACAAACAGTGAATTTTACCAGAATAAGCACTATAAAATTTGGATAATTTTATTTGAACTTATTTGGCTGTTAGTCCTGGAATAGAGAAGTCAAACGGCATCTACAGTGAGGCACAGCTCCAAATGTCCTTGCTAACTATTTCAAGGCTGCTGAAAAAAGTTACAGGGTTATTAACTAACCTCAGTGAAACCCACCAAATGCTGTCCTGCCAACTAAATAACATGGATCTTGAGCCCAGGCTTCTGAGGTGAAATCCTGGGCTAAGCAGTCTCGGAGATTTATGCTGGTAGTTTTGACAGAGGCAACTTTTCACCTGCTGCCAACTACGCCCATGTTCCAAGGATAATGTTAATCTGAAGAGAAGGTTCATAATATGTACCTTATGAAAGGTAAATTATGTGAGTGGTAAACAATCATACAGAGCGTGGGTTTTAAGCTGTAGCAGAGAAAGCTTCAGCACGGAAGAGGGGAGCTGTAATCCATTCTTTTTCTCCCAAACCTGGGCCAACCAAGTTACCCAAAGCGTGGTGAACAGTAGTGGGGGTGTAAGAATGTCACATCTGGCAGAGCACTGCATGAAATCTGGGTGCAAAATCGATGCTGGGAGGTGAAACCCCACACCACCAGTCACTGTCTGCCTCTGAAGCACTGCAAAGCAGCCTTGAGCTCTGTCGAGCCACTTGCTCCAGTCAAAATAATGTCTCCTGCAAAGTAGCTGCAGTCGTAAAGGCTGTGTATAAACAGTGCTCAGGCATTCCTTTTATCTTTCTTTTTAATGGCTCAATACATATGCATATCTTAAGAAGAGAAGGAAAAAGAGGCTTTAATTAAAGGATGCTTCTTGGCGTTTTGATGTATCTGCCTCTCTGTTCTTTGCAAAATTAAACCTGTAACGAAGACAGTGTCATCTTAGAAACTCCGGTGTTACGCATTTTATTTCCGCTACAGATGCCAGCCACTAATTACCTCAGGCTACCAAAACACAAAGCAGCGGCTTGTCCGGTGCCGTGCGAGGTTTCTGGGAGGTGCTAACGATGGCTTGTGTGAGGCCAGCTCAGTCTGGTCTCTGTAAGCACAGCTGCCCATGCCCACGCTGCTGATGTGTTGGGAGCAGAGTGCCAAGCACCTGGGGCGGGACTCCGCGGACCCCGCTGGGCTTTGGCACGGGATGGGTCGAGCCCCTGCCCCACCGCCCGGGCAGCCAGCCTGCGGAGAAAACACTCCAACAGCCAATTTCTCTCCTCCACTTGAAGGATTCTTCTCCATTTTTAGTTTGAAGCAGGCTGGCAGGACACTGTGAGGTAAGTCCACACTACTGGGTGTTTAAGAAACACGAGACTTTGAGCAGAGTTTGGCCTCCTGCCTTTTTGGAATGGTCTCTTTCATCTCCAGCTTGACTCCCCAAAGCAGCATTTGTCTTTTCCTGCCTTTATCATATTAAATTAAGTTGTTTTGAGTTTTATTTGGTCGGTTGGGGTTTTTTTAAATGGTAGTTGTGAATAGACTCTGATACCCAGGGGTGTTTCATGGGCAAAGAGGCCCCATCGCTTCTCAGAGGTCACTCTCACGAAGATGGAGCATTTGCAAAAGCCTCTGGGTATGAATTATTAACACTGAACACAGCTGCTCTGAAGAGTTGGAAATAAGTTTTTTTCTATAAGGGAACTTCTCATTATTGTAGTACAGAAGGCTGTGTCAAGTATCAGTCCTAAACCAGACTGAAATATTCTGCATCGCTAGGAGCAGCCATGGCCTGTCATGAAATATTAACATGCAGAATAATAAAAAAAAATTGAAAACCATTTACAGGCAGACTTCCAATTATACCTCGCAGAAAAAACCTACACATTCTTTCCTTTTAAATTTTATGTAGTATCAGGAATTTACAGAACCTCATTTCGAAATCCAGCAGTTCTGGTGACTAAGAATGTACCAGTAATGTAAAAAATAAGGGTTTTTATCAAACTTCTTTGTCAGTACACATTATTTGACTCTCTACTCTATTTCCACTAGCCTAGTCAAAGCTGCCATTACTGCAAGGATATGAAGGAGATCCAGATGGGACTTTTGACGTGAAAAAAAATCAAATAAAAAACCCAATAAATAACCCCAAAGGGACATAACCCAAATAAAGGTCAAATTCCCATTTTCCTGAAAAGCAATTGTAAGATTTCATGCACCAGTGCTGGTGCACAGGTGATCTGACCAAACTAAGTTATCAGAAACAGTGGAATATTTTGAGGTTTTAACTTGGATTTCTTTTTGCAAATCTAACTGAAAAGAAATTAAATTATTATTGTGCAACAGACATTAGGTCTGGAATTTGTAAATTATGCCAGGTTTCTGATATCCAGCTTTCAAAATATCCAGAGGAGACACGAGGAGAGGGGAAAGAAAAAGAACACCAAAAAAAAGGGAAAAGAAGAGAAGAAAAAAGAGAGAGAGAGGGAGAGAAAGAAAAGAAGAAAAACCTAATTTAAAATAAAGTCCAAATAATTTCCTCTTTGCTCTTATGGTTTCTCTGTGCTGAGCTTTCTGTAGTTGTGCAGTTTCTCACCAAAGCCTGTGCTAGAAAACTGAATACTGACACGTGGTCTCCAAAAATCTTGTCTCTCCTACGGACAGATATAATCTCAACCACATCCCTGCAAACATTCAGCTCAATTCAGTGCAAATCTGGGATAGAAGTTTACATCTACTTCGATCCAAATTATTTCACTTTTGCATTCAGGGTGTATTTCCCCTCTTTAGAATATAATTCAGTTCTAAAGCAGTGAGTGTTATTAACAATATAAAATACACATAGTTTTGTTATGTATCTAACAGAAATCCATAAACAAAAGAATGGTTTGTCTGTGTGAGCTGAAAAAAGCAAAAGAATGCTAGATAGTTCTGTAAATATTAAACCTCATGTAACAGACCAATAAGTTGCCTGTTGCTTTCCTTCTCTGTTTTTTCAATATTTGAAATAACCATAACAAATTCAAACAGCCTGCAATTTCCTTTAGAGAATTCCTGTGAAGGACAGTGTTTCTTTGCAATAGAGTTAAAACATTCAAGTTTATAACTCAACAGAAAATATAGCAGGAATGATAAATGTCTAAAAATATTTTAGAGAGGCAGAAAGGTAGGGAAGAGTGATATCCTCAGACTTTCTAGACAAGAATGTAATTAAAGCTCTGTGAAGGACTCTGACATTTACATATAATGATGAGCTGTTACCCAAAGATTAAACTCAGATTTAAAAAAAAAAAAATATTACTGCAGGGAGCAAAGAAGAGATGGATGAGATGATATGTTTTGGTAGCAGGCCATCAGATCTTTACCTCTAGGCTTGGGTTGTTATCATTGTGAAGCACAGAGTTAGTTACTACCCTGGTTTGAGACAATTTTCTCCAATAAAACCTACCACCACTCCAATTTTCACAAACAGATGTCAGCAGGAAAAAAAAAAAAAAAGAAAAAGAAAAAAAAAAAGAGGTGGAGACTGAAAGATCACCGTGTTTAATTTACCTGTGTAGCCCATGAACATTTCCAGGGGTTTTCGAAATGGCTGCAGACAGAAATTCATAAGCAGCTGAAAACATCCATAAAATGATAGACATGGCATCTGCCATGTCTCTGCTGTGTGTTGGCCCTACGTTTTCCCAGCCAAATTCTGATCTGTTTTATTGCCTTTGTCCTCTTCAAGGAAAAACCTAACCATTGCTGATGCAAAAAGTTAGGGATTTGAAGTTGGTTTGATTTTGGTTTTACACTGAAAAAATTAGAACACATTCTAAAAAAAAAAAAAATCCCCAGCACTCTTTAATTTCGATTACTGTGATGAGCTCAGTGAAAATATCTCAATAACTGCTTAAGATAGTTATTTCTCACAACTATTTTAAAAAGAAACTGTCTCTGGGAAAGCTAATTCAACCATTTTTGTGAGCTCATATGCAATTTAGTGTACTCTGTAGTTTTCTAGTGTGAATTTCTGGTCAGTAGGGCTCTTATTCTCAAGCATTCTTGTGGACTCCCACAAACCTTTATCAAAACAAGCTCATTTATTAAGGTGGTTGCATAGAGCATGTCAGGATCTCTGCTCATGTCAGTAGGTGAGAGTTTACTAACCACGGGGTCTAATCGATTTTCTATATTCAGTGATGAGCGAAGGGGACAATAATTATCACATCGATGTCCTTGGCCACACCACTTGGCTGGCCAGCAGGTCCAGCTCCAGATGATGTCCCTTAATCTGTCAGCTGCGTTTGATTTGCAGCCATGGCATGCATTTCAACTCGCTCAGAAGGGCCTTGCGCTTTTCCCACATGGTTCTTCATGGAGTTGATCCAGTGGCTTCTGTGACCCAGGCTGAACTCTGAACACAGAAAAGCACAGAAAGCACGGTGTTTCCAACATGCAATTATTGTGCCTGTCATGCTCCAGGAAGAGAACAAGCTGCTTCTAATTACATGAAGTGAATGTCTACCAATGGCAGACTTCAGCAGAAGTCAGGGAAAGTTTTCAGAAATTCCCAGAGACTGGTGAATGTTTCAGTAAGGCTGCTGAGAGGCACTTTTCTGAATTGATTCTTTTTTTTTTCCAATGCAAAATTATATAGCAGGACAGGACTAGAATACAAAATAATTCTCTATTTAAACACCTGCATCAAGACTAAATTCAGTTTTCAGACTGCCTCAGACTTCCCCCTTTTGATCCTGAATTAGTTAGACCTGTTTTGTAGTTTACTGAAGCTCATAAAAATAGTTCCCACTATATTTTCAGGAACTTTGGGATTGGAATATTTACCCTTACACTTCTAAGTTCTGTTCCCTTAACTGGATACAAGGGACAATAATTTATTGACCCTCAGCCCCTTTAAAATGCCTTGGTGAAACCACACCGAGTGGATGTGACCAAGCCTATCTAATTGTCCAACTGTTTTAAAAGGTTTGCTGATTTTATTCTAATAGTGGATAGGGAGTAAATTGTAAAAGCTTATTGTGAGACGATCTTATTGGTTCCACGGTAGCATTTTTAACTCATTCCTCTCTTTTACATGGATATTGTATTCTTTAGAGAAAGCATGGCTTGTTGCAGCACAAGAGAGGAGCATGATGTTGGCTCGCTCTCCTCTGAGGGGCTCACTGAGTGATTCTCCCATGGAAAAGAGGGATGGCCCTCTGATAACACCTGCAATTGAAAAAGTAATTAAAAATCAAGAAAAAGCTCCTATCAAAACCCAGTGTTCCCTTCCTCTGGATTAAATGGAGAGAAATGAGGATCATGTTCCTACCAGAATGATTAAACTGCATTGAGATCTTTATTCAAACCAACTACTGTTTTTTCTCCCATTTTGATGATTAAAAAAGGTCATGAACATTAAAAATACTACAGTTAGATATTGGGGAGGGTTTTTTTGTCATAAGAAGTTCTTTGTTATAAATCTTCTAGTTGTTCCTCCTTGTCCAAATATCTGAAGCCAGATCTACCCTTCAGTCATCCCCATTTTTCACTCTGTAAACCCTGTAGTGCTGGTCTCTTTCTGCCTACTTCCATGCTCAGTTAAATGTGAACTCAAAAATTACGTGCTCAGTCATTCCTTCAGATCAATGACATCCATTTTTAAAAATTCATTTATAATCTTTCTAATAGGAATAACAACAAAAATTGCCAGTGCTGGCTTCAAAGGCTCTGGCAACTCATACTGAGCTGCTTTTCCCCAAAGTCTCACACCACCTTGGGTCCATTAGCCTGTCTTGCACTCTTGTAAATAAACCAATAATATCTTTTAAGGCCTGTGTATTTTCTTTCTCTACCCTTATGTGTAGGTCTATTCTCCCTCCAACTCAGTCAAAAAATCACCTGTTTGCCAAGTAAAAAACCATAATTTTCAAGAACTTACCAGAACAGCTCCTAAATCAAGTTCTTTGCAATGAGAGATTTGAATTTTTTCCATATATTCCACCCAGTGTTGAGCAAATAACTATAACCACAGCAGTAGCATTTGGCACACCTCAAACTTTGACCTCTAAGCAGAAAAAAAATCTAAAAGAAAATCTCACTGTTGCTTGCTACTTCTCTTTTTATTTGAAGAATTTTCCTGTGATGGCAGCGTGCACACATTTACAACACTGCATGGGAAAGGGTGTCTCCTTATTCCCACTCACAATAACGAGAAGTTATATTAGAAAGGGCTGCAGAAAAGGGTAACTGCATAATTAGCATTTCTTAGCCCTATATATTGAAAGGTGAGGCACTGATGAGATAAGAGAAAACAAATTATATTTGGACTTCTAATGCCAGCTATTTCTGGTAGATAGGGAAGCCAAAAGCACATAAACGCTTTCATTTCCAACCCCTAGCTTTGTTTCTTGTCCTCTAACAATTGCTGCTTGTCCACAGAGAGTCAGTTCCCCATCCTGAAAAGATCACCTCATCTATGGCCTAGCATGATTTCATATTCAAGGAGGGCAAGGCAAATAAATTTTTGAATACAGGATATCGAAACTAAGTTTCGCAGCTTTTTCACTGAGATCACAGTTGCTCCCATGTTCTTTTCCTGCCCTCAGTGGATGTTTGCCCCAAGAAAAATCTTCTCCCAGAGACAATGCTGCAAATAGGGAATAGGAACTACACCCAAGAACTGCTGCCATTTCTCTGTCCTAGTTGGCAGTGCTGGAAATCATACAAAATTAGAAGCACAGGTTCACCATAATAGCAAGAAGAATGGTTTCTTCCCTCTGCCTCGAGGAATGACTGACTTTTTAAAATTTTATTTTCAATTTACATACCTAAAATGATCCAGTACATTAAGTACTGCACTTATGGGTTACAGAGACAGTTCCTCAGCTGCAGGGAATTGTTCTCTTTGCAAGTCCCACAGAGAAACATTAAGAAATGTATCTAGGAAATGAAAGATCAGCAGCCTGGTTTGGGCTCTGCTACAAAACTTTTGTCTACACTGGCACCAAGCTCCGACTGCTCGTTTGGAAAGACAGCAACCCTTATCCACCCCATCAGGATTCCTGAGCCTTAATTTATTAATGGGGCTGCCTTGCTTGGCTCAAGTACACCTCAGCCACATCCTCTGACATCTTCTACTATTTATTGGAAGCGTACTTTCTGCATTGTGATGAAATCCAGGGAACTTCACCCTAGAAGGCCGAGACTGCACGGTTATCACGGGCTGGGCACAGCCTGCTTGCGTAGGGCCAGACTATCGGGATGAGGAGACCATAATAGGAGACATTATGGTCTGCTGCCACGCTCCCAACCACGGAGCCGGGTCGCCAGAGGTGAAGGTAAATGGGAAATGTGTCTGTGCTGCAGCTACCCTGGCAGCTCCTTTCGGTACACAAGGCCTTGAACACTTTACTAGGCAACAAAAGAATGTTAAACAGTCCCCTCCTCTCCCTCTTCAAGGTTGGCTGTTGGTTTCATAACCCCTTGAATCCCACATTAAACTGTATTTTTTCCAGCATTCCCATGTATTTGATCTGCTGTAAGTGTGAAAATAGAGTGAAATGTTTATATTGCTAATGAAGGGTGTCTAACCTTTGGGGGGAAAAAAAGGCCCAACACATTGTGGTGTACAGCACAGGAGCCCTGGCCTCATTTTCTTCTGTGTGATTTTGGTAAAATCACTTCAGCCCTCTGAGCCTGTTTTTTATTTATAAATGGGGCAAAGGACACATGCCCTTATGTGAAATACATATGGGAAATGTGCTTGATGACAGGTTAGAGGTATTGATCAGAGCCACTCAGCAAAGATAAGGACTTCAAAGAGAAGTGGTGGATTATGACTGGAAGAGTGACAAATATCTAGAGTTTCAAACTCTTCCCTTGTCTGTGAGAAGTCTTGTTTGCCAGATATATTTCCAGACAATAACAACTTTAGTTTTAGAATACCATTAGAATAACAACAACAACAACAACAAAAAAAAAAGGCAGAAAATTTTGAACTTAAGATGCTCACTCCCAAGGATCTTTATGAACTTGGAAGCTTTACTTCCCCAAACTTTTCTCATAGAGAAAACTATGCAACTATGGTTGCATCTTTTAAAAGAGTAGAATATCATGGCCAATTCTTTGATGTGTGATGAAATAGAATTTACAAGAATTCCTGTCATCTTGAATATTTTCTGAAGGAAACAGCAGGAAGAATTATGACTTCAAGAAGATGCTGACATAATCAGCTTTCTCTCTCTTTTGAATTTCAAAACAACAATGAACAGACACACTGGGGCCAGCATTCTCCTTGGTATAACTCCAGCGAGGCCCAGAGTGCTGAACACACAGAATTTGGCCAGAAACACGTTATTGGTCAATGCATGTTTTGGTGGCTTGGTGTGAGTTCCAGCTGTCAATGCAAGGTTTATATACCAAGCATGCTTGTGTCTATCTGGCACCAAGGTGGCTAAAGAAACAGCTGACAATGTTCCTTTTCCTGTGTCCCTTTGCTGGAATTTTATTATTGTCAGAGAAGGGTTCAAAACTGTGGAAAGTGATAGGAGTATAAACAAAGTTTCAAACTCTGCCGCTGGAATGTGTGTCTCCCATGAGCTGATCCGAAACACTAGGTCTGAACGTCCCTCAAATCTGGATCCTTTCCAGATCTAAATTCTGTATGGAGCTCCAGGTCGAGCAATTCCGATATCTGGGTTCACAAGCCAGCAAACATGTGAACTAAACAGAGTTCCAAGTCCAGGTCAGAAAATTTCCACACTCCCCACTTAACCAAGCCCTTCTCTGTGTGAGCAGCCCTGAAGATTATTTTGCATCGCTGAAGTAGTGCAAAACAGCTCAGAGATGAAATGGACTTGGTGCAGGGACTTGGATCAACAGGTCAGGTCCCAGTCTTAGAAGGAGAGCAGAAACGGCAAGCCCTGAAGAAAGTAATCAGTCAAGAAAAAAGCTGGATTGTGGGAACAGCCTAGAATGGCTTTCCCTTTGGGATCTCAGCTGCAGTGACATTGCTGGCTGCTCCACAGGACTCGATGTGTTTGGGTCACGGGGCTGCCTCCTGGAAAACAACAGCTGGAACCGGAGGAGAGGATGAACCACAGGGAGGAGGAAGGTCCTAAACATCCTGCTTGCAAACTCTGCAGAGGAAGACAATGCAGTGGAGCTCAGCAGACCCCATAAATTCAAGTCTTGGATTCAGAGAGCAGGATATCAGAGTAGATTAAGAAAACAAGTTTCACTGTATGTATTATCAGTAAAAAGACAGGATGGAGCACTACATGGGTGGACTGGATGAAAAGGGGATGGAGAAGAGAACAGTCAGATGTTCTTGGCAGTTCCTAGAGAAGGGGAAAGAAAACTGACACTTCTTGATAAACAGTCTCAGGACTGAAGATGCCTTTGTTTTTTTGCCAAAAAATGTTAAATGAAGTAGAGTGGTCTTCTACCCCTGCAAGAAGAATTTTTAAAAATGCAGAAAACCCCATTCACATTCCCACATGCCCTTTTGCTGAGTGCTTTCAGATCCAGTTCTTAGCAAAGAATACATTGGAACAGTCTATCTCTGGTATGCACCCAAAGAACTTAATAAAGCAGCCCAAAAGAAGAGACTTTTTCCATTTAGTGTAATCTGAAGTATGTGAAATAACCTATGGGAGAAAATGAAAAGAGGGGAAAGATCACCCTTCACTTTAGATAGTCCATTTAGGTTCCCTGAACAAATATTTGAATATTTGCCAGTTTAACTTCTGGGTATATTAGCTTAGAACAAGCCATAAAATAAAATTGAGGGACAAAATTATATTCTGTATATTTTGTCTTTTTACAATTATGTTACTTGAGAAAGCAAACTTACAGATATATTCACTGACATTTGACTAGTCAATGCATTTTGAAGATTCAGAATACCACTTCCAAATTTAATAGGGTTTTCAATAGGTAAAGTGAAAAAATATATCTACATCTTCCTGAGGCACAGTATACTGCTGGTATATTAAAAAGAATACACTCAGTTTGATAAAGGTGTGACACAAAACTGGTGCAAATTTTATGGCCCCCCAGTCACAGCTGATTTTACCTGGACTCATTTCCACAGTCCAACAAGAAGATGAGGTTCCGTTGCTTGACTTTGTCAGATCTGACTGCAGCAGAGAAATGTTCATGAGCTTTAAATTGCCACTTTTGTTCTGGGATGCTCCTGCCATCATCAGCTGTCCCCACTGGCTGGTGGATCTGACCAGCACTACCATCTTGTGGCACCACAACCATCCAAACCCTACAGAGCACACAGCAACGATGTTCAAATTCTGGGGTGTCCAGCAGACTGTTCCCTCTGTTACGAGCTGGTCCAGAGCCCAGTGATGTCCATTGGTCAGTCTGGATGTGGACAAAGCCCAGAGTGCTACCCCTCCCAGCACATTCCAGGAATAAGGTAGGTGGTTATCTTCCCAGAAGGAAGTGAAGGTGGTATTTTTGTTAGTATCCAGAATGGTAATATATGGCATCTATACAGCAGGTGGTCCTCTAGCAGGCCAGAAAACCTCTCAACGTCCTGTGTAGGGAACCACAGCCCTCTACACGCAAAGTATTCGGTGCTGGAGAACACAGAATGTGTGAAAATAAAGCAGGGGAGGAAATGGGGTGAGGGAATTGCATCGCCCCCCAGTAAATAACTAAGTAAATAAATAAATAAATAAATAAATAAATAAAATTGGCGAGATGCAAAAGAAATAATTGATTTAAAGGTGAACCAAGTAAGGTCCTGTAAGGGTGCATTAAACCCCCAAACACTATTCTGTTAGAGGTGGGGGAGGGTAGAAGCTTGAGGACAAAATCTGAGCCAGAAATAAGGCTTTTTGCAACTCAGAATAAAAACCCCTCTAACCAAGTGAGGAAATCCTTGTGTGGTAGCCCAGAGAAAATGCTGAATGCAGGAACGTGTCTGAGTAAACCAGCTCTTCACAGCACAAGGACACAAAGCTGCNCAATAAATAAATAAATAAATAAATAAATAAATAAAATTGGCAAGATGCAAAAGAAATACTTGATTTAAAGGTGAACCAAGTAAGGTTCTGTAAGGGTGCGTTAAACCCCCAAACACTATTCTGTTAGAGGTGGGGGAGGGTAGAAGCTTGAGGACAAAATCTGAGCCAGAAATAAGGCTTTTTGCAGAATAAAAAACCCTCTAGCCAAGTGAGGAAATCCTTGTGTGGTAGCCCAGAGAAAATGCTGAATGCAGGAACATGTCTGAGTCCACCAGCTCTTCACAGCACAAGGACACAAAGCTGCCCCCAAGGGTTCCTTAACAGATATTGATCCCTGAATCACCCTGCCAGGAGAAACACAGGCTCAGAGCCCCGTTACTCTCCTTGAAAACAGGCACTCGGCCTCAGCAGTGAGGATTTAGATGGGGCAATCCACAGGCCAAGTCGCACAAACGGATCTGCAGGGAGGGAGCCCAACCTGCAAACAAATGAGAGATAAATGGCACCCTACTGATCCACGCTGTAATTACGACTGGATGCACGAGCAAGGAGACAAACCTCAATGAGTGCTGCCAGTGGTTGAAAAAAGAAACTGGGTAATCTACTGCCAGGACTGCTTACAAGCAGAGCAAAAAAATTTGTAGTATTTATTCCATTGGCCTTTTGCTGCCATTCCCACTGCCTTTCCTAAGATCCAGCTTTAGGACTGCAAGCCCCTTCCTCTGGATGGGTTTTCTTGCTCGTCACGCAGCTTCCCAGTACCCCCAGCAGGGGAGAATTTCCACAAGCTAGAGATCTTCAGTGAGATGACATAGTCAGTCTGAGCCTCATGGCAGGGCAGAGGAGTTGTTCTCAAACTCATCACAGACACGTTCAACAGAGTTATTTGGTTGGATTTAATCAGCTCATGGAGGGATGGCAGTTTGCATCACAATGCTTGTTAATAATTGGAGCAAGGCACCCATTTTTCTGGGAATCCAGCAAATGTCACAGAGGCAGTCACTGTATGATGAGATGGATAAGAGCCCCCACGCACATTTCAAAGAGGATTCAAGAGGATATGAGGGTCACAAAGATAGTTTGCTACACAGCTGGGAAAAAGAGCCAGTTATCTCAAGTTATAACAAACTCTACAAATCAGGTTAAGTAAGGGCAGCATTAAAAATAAGCTGAGATAATTCCACCTGAGCAGTAGGCCATAACCTAAGCTTGCCATGACCTCTTGCTTTTTAAAAGAAGAGTGTGCAAACAGAAGATAAAACAAAGCAAATTAAGCCACAAAATACATCCCTGAACAACTGAGCTGGTTTAACTCTGCACTGAAAACTGAGCTGGACTTTATGTACTTACTGGGCATCAAAAGAAGAAACATTAGCTCTGGAGACAGAGGCAGAAAAGGAGAAGAGTATCCATGATGGGCTTGCTTTGCATCACACTTACTTTGAGAGAGGAATGGGAATGATTCAATGATAGCAAAAGGCTGCTGTTGTTATCTGACCAGTTTCCAAGGGTCACGTGTGTGAATAACAGAAACTAATATCACTGACTCCGTACTATTTGAGGCAATACCTCGCAGAGGGGAGTGGCAGAGGCTGTTTCCTTGTCCCATCCCAAAAGCAGAGGGCAGGTAATTGATGTCAGGGGCGTAGGTGACTGGTCAAACCGCAGCCTGCCTTTTTCTCCCGGCAGCTTCAAAAAGGGCAGCTGCCTTAACAGGGTCTTCTTCTTCATACGCACAATTCACGCCACAAATCCGCAATCTCACTCTTTCAAGACATTTTCCTCTGTGGTTTCTACAGTTTCTACAGTTTCTACAGAGCTCAGAAAAGACTTCTGATCTAATGAGACAGTCTGCAAAGTTCTCTGGAGAGCTGGGAAATGGTGACAAACCGAGGGAAATGAGGGGTTGCCACACATCTACAAAGGAAGTCAGGCTCATCAATCTTTTGCTATCAAAACACTCTCTCAGACACACAAATCTCTTTGCATACTTGTGTGAAGCTGTTTCGGTGAAGTATGATAAATGCCAGAGAGAATTTAAGGACAACAGCAGGGACTAGGTGGTGAGTTCAGATACTTCAAAACATACACAGTTCACAGAGACCCTGTGGAGCTACTTGACAGGGGTTTGGCTGGAGTACAGCTGCAAGTAACTACCCTGACAGATCAATATCATGGGTGAAGTGGTAGTTACAGAACTGCTGAAGCTTTGTTTTTCTCATTTTGCCTCCCTAATATCAAGGAACACCTTACTGTGTTGTAGGCAGTATAGGTACAGCCCTTTACTAAATCCATATTTCTATTTCATAGAATCGTAAAACCTTAGAATGGCCTGGGTTGGAAGACACCTTAAAGATCATCCTTTCCAACCTCCTTGCCATGGGTAGGGACACCTATTGCTAGACCATCCAGCTTGACCTTGAACCCTTCCAGGGATGGAGCATCCACAGCTTCTCTGGGCAACCTCTTCCGGAGCCTCATCACCCTCACAGTAAAGATTTTTTGTCCTAATACCTGATCTAAACCTCCTCCCTTTCAGCCATTCCTCCTTATCCTGTCACTGTGTGCTGCTGTAAAAAGTTCCTCTCCGTTTTTCTTGTAGGCTCCCGTGACATGCTGGAAGGCCACAATTAAGCCATCACCCATTTGTTTTGCTTTGGCTGGAGCTTGCCTTCAGCTGACCAAAAATTGTTTCGGCTGGAAGGATGTAGTCAGCTGCTGATGTTAAAAAAACCCCTCGGTTTCATGCTTGCTAAGGTTTAACATTTACTAAGAAACAGCATCTCCAGCACATTTGGCTGCAACACCTCTCCCTGCAGAGAGACACACCATCACCATCAGCATAACCATCAGCTAAATCATCAGCTAAACCATTGGCACCACGTTCCTCAGCACAGGGGTGCTCCTTGGAGGTTTTAGTATCCAGCTGAGGTTCAAACCAGCCCACCTTTACCTTGAAGCCGTGATGAATTCCCCTGAAATGCCACCTGGCTTCTGGACAGGAATGATCTGCAGCTCTACAATTTAATTGCACTCCTACAGTGTTTCGGGACTAAACACTGGAGAGGTAACTACAGACAAGTCAACTAAGGGGATTCCAGAGCATTCCCATTCAGAAGGAAGAGGGTGGGGCTCAAAAGGTAAAGAACTAAATAACTGAAATATGGAGAAACAAGAGGGTATTGCTGAGCAGTAGTGACATTCCAGTGCTTTACACAGCATTTAGCAATACATATCATTTTTAGACATAAATATATATTAATATGTAAAATTCATATTATGAACTTATTCACACACACACATTTAAATGGTTAGAAAGAGAACATTGGGAAAATTTCCCACTCATCTCCCCCTTGCCCTGAGAAATTTTAATCTAATCCCAGCAAATTTTTTATATACGTCATATTCATGAAGATTAAAGTGCCATTGTGCTCGCAGTCTGTCTGAATAGCTTTGGAAAAAAAGGGTTGCTGAAGAGTCAGGTATTTTCTAACCTAGGGAAAAACCAGTATTTTATACAAGCTCTCCAATGCTGTGTCTATAACTGCATCAAAGAAGATGCAATTTATTTATTTATTTATTTATAACCCGTGGCTGCTAAGACAGATGGGGTTATCATGCAGAGCTAGAAGCACATTACTGCTACGTGTAGCTACGCACAAAGCAAAACTTTGTTAATTCAGCACTGCCCTTGCAGCCCGGAGGATATAGAATAACTTCTGTCCCTCTGCGTCCTGACACTGGGGTCGTTCTCAAGTTGTTAAAGAAACACTAGGAGAAAAACACAGAGCCAAATGTTCCCCAGCAATTCTCTCGTGCATCAACAGCTCAAGTCAAGCTAAAGGAGGAAATTCCTGTGTTGTTTTATGCCTGTGTGGTACGGGCGCCTCACAGCATCCCCAGGGTGGTGCTGAAGGGTCCGTCTGAGCGGGGATGAGAGAGAATTCACTGTGCAGGAGGACTCTGCACACAGGCAGCAGTCATCCTAGGCCTGAAAGAGCAGAATCCTCCACTTCTCCTCTACAATCTGCTCCACTGTTCATGGAAGACAGGAGAAGGGATGTGGGGGTGGAGAGATGGACACTGCCTTTGGTACCGTATGGTTTCCATGACCTTCAGAACACTTACCCAAAATTTATGTGACACAGACACTTAAAGTCATGTTTATTCCTCGTGCACCTTAGGCTCTGAGCTTTTCTGAAATAACATCCTTAGAAGGAAGAGATTGAAGCTATATAAAACCTACAATTATTTCTTTTTAAGTGCACCCTAATGAATTGTTGAGCAAATCAACCATTCCTGACTCACCTCCACAGACGCACACCAAGTTCCTGCCTCCACAAAAAAAGGCAGTGGAACACTCTGTCATCAAATCACTCAAGCAAGAAGCATTTCCACAGTTTTCATTTGGAATCTCTTTCTTGATATTCAGTCTCTACTTTTCTTATCCACTTCTTCATCCCATCCTGTGAAGACCCACCATTCAGACCACATCAGTCTCCTCTTCATTGCTGTTCTCAGATATTTTTGTCTTAGTCACCACCTCTGCCAGATGGTTGAGAACAGTCCCGATCATACAGAGCTCCCACTCCCTTTCCCAGCCACTGTGGAGAAGGCAGTCTTGCTTTTCTAACAAAAGTCCTCTATAATTTTAGCCTGAATATGAGCAGATTGAATTTTCTGCTCCTACAGCTGAGGACTCCCTGGAAGGAGAAATGCCATCTTTTCTTTCTGAGTCAGCACATAATTACATACGGTCCAGACACGGCCTGCAGCATCTTCACAGTTATTTTTGTCCCAGAAAAGGATTAGGCTGGATGCAGCATCATATATCCTAAGACAGAGAAGGGGCAGAGCCAAAAAAGCACTGAAATAGCAGCCTCTGACTGCCCTCAGCCCTAACTCCAGCCTCGAGCCCGTGGTACTTTCACCACTCCCATGCTTCAGCTGCCTGGCTCCCCCTAACTACTGCGCATCACTTTGGTGTTTTCCTGTGGGACAGAAACTACTGACATCTCTCCTCTGGAAATGAGCAACTGAGGCACAGAAGGAGCAAGATCTCGGCATGAAATTGAAGGTCAATTCCTTAATGAGCCATAAGCCCAAGTGCTCCCACTGCTGCACTGGAACCAGAGTCGTAAGCAGTTAAATCTTGTGTTTTCATGGGTACTGCATCCATAAAAATAAAACAAGCCATCCTCTCCCCTCGCCCCTCACACTGAAATGATTAACCAAAGAGAAGAATGCTTGTACACAAAGCAAAGTACATTCTGTGCTGCTCTTTGATTTGAGCACAGGTTTCAAGCAGTTCAAACTGAGAATAGGGTCTCAAAAGTAAGTCTGAAGATTAAAGCTATAAGAAGAGATTGCTAAAAGGAAATTGATAAGTGAGGAAAAATACTTACGGATTGCTTGAATTATGAGAACTCCTATGTTTCCTGTATTCTCTTTTGTTTAGAAACTTTCCCATCTCCCACTTCTTCAGCTTTTGCAGTATATTTTTAATTTATAATTATTCCTGAAATGTTGCATCCTCCCATGTGTTCTAAAATAATTTTTCAGTTCTTAATATAACTCTATTGCAAAAACTGGAGCTGGCCACCAGTACCAAGAACACAAGATCAACCTACCACCAGTCTGGTGTTTACAACTGGCATGGCTAGAAAATCATTGTGTTTGTATGTTTAAGTTACACCCTTCTTTAAAATGACAGTAGTGCAAAATTAAAATAAATCACATTTCTTCTACAAAGTGGCTGGGGATCTGAACAGTTACTGGGGACATTCAGCTGCCAGGAAGACATCTGAGAATTTGACAGCAGGAACACATAACTCAGCCCCGGAAAAGATGGTAAGAATAATATATGTATATTATGGGTCATAATTCATCACTGTCGGGCCAAGCAGCAGTTTCACAAAGAAATAACCAAATGCCAGCATGGTTGCCAAGCACTGGTGGAGTAAATGTTTCATATTTAATTGCTGATGCCAAGATTTCATTGCTCAGGTGAAGATGGACCTCTCCACTCAGGAGATCTGACTGCACATGGGGTCCTCTGCACTGGTTTCAGCAGGCTCATGCTTCCTCCTGTACTGTTTCAAATTATCACAGAAGGTGTTATCACTGACAGGCTTGAGAGCTTATTATTTATTCCTGGCTCACAACAACACTCCTTTTGGGAAGATGTTATGATTGGGAGTTTAGATCATGTTTCATATCAAGTTTGAATTAAAACTCCAGATTCAAGAGTCCACAACAGAGCAGTGGAGTGAAAGAAGGATCCTCTCAAGTGTAAAGATTTGTGCAAAAACCAAGGATGAACTGAAAAGCCATGACAGAGTGTGGTGCCTGGTGGCTTCTGTTGCTGCAGAATCAGTAAAGTGTTCAAGGAGTTAAAACCCCCTCAAGCCCACTTTGCTGCCTCTTGTTGCCACTTTGCACCAAGAGCTCTGAACTGAGACTGAGAAATGTCCAAAGCAGCTTTACAGTGTCATAGTTGAGTCACCAGTTTTCCCCAGAAAATAAGCAGCTATTTAGCCTAAGATGTGCTGGGAGATGAGGTTTGAATGCCATAAAATCTGCTTCTATCAGGAGATAACCCATATAAACTGGACAAAAACCAGGCTGCCCTCTATGGGTACTGGGAATCCATTCAAACACAACTGTTGCTGTGGCAGCAGAGGTTCAGTACTTACTGAGGGCTGATCACTTATCCAAACCTTTCAATAAATGTGGAGTACTAAACAAAAAAACCCCCATGCTATCCCACTCATTATCATTTAATTCTGATTTCCACATTTCTAGACCCACTACAGCCAGAATTGCCACATCATTTTAACTTTTTATGCATTTTCTGCATAAAATATAACACAAGCCTTCTCACACTCAGAAGTATTTATTAGTGATGCCAGGCTGAAGAGCTGAAATATTTGATCTTGTGCAGAAAACCAAGCATGTTTATGGCTAGGCACTTCCAGGAGTTTGAGACTTGCCACAATTATCAATATTATCAGCATAACCATCAGGCAGCTTTTCTTTGCACGATGGATGTTGCTACCCTTTTCAAAAAAAGGCTGAGATCTATCATTCTTCCTTAGAATTTCAAACCAGATGTTTGGCTTAGTTCCTTTAATTCAATTAAATGTACAGTGTAACTGAGACTACTGTTTCAGTCTATCCAAAACAGCAGAAATAGAAGATATCATATCTATTGCACAGTCACTGCAGCCTTCCAGGTAGCTCTTCTCCAGCTCCTCTAGAGAAGAAAGGGGTGAGGATCAAAACATTTAGCACTAAGTGCACCTCAGGAATAAAACTCCCAAAACAAAAGTTCTCTGACTTCAAAACTAGTGAAGAAATTTGCAGTTTGAACACCTCTGCAGCCTCAGGTTAAGAGCACTCTGACATACTGAGCTAGCACCAGGGAATCTCTGATTATTTTCTATCTCTGCCTAAGGTTTCTCACACAAGGAGCCTCTCCTAGGCAGACCAAGATGTGTCAAGCTACCAAGTAGACTTAACATCTGAATCTAAGCAATTTGGAAAAGATCCCTGAAATCAAAGCAGAGAGCCTCAGCAACATGGGCATTCACTCCGGTGATTTTCAAGGCAGAGGAATCTCATGCTCCAAATTTCAGCTCTTCTTAATTTCTTAAGCACCTACAGATCATCTTGAATAAGATGCTTTAGAAAGGTGAACTCTCAAAAACAAGCTGCCACTAAGGGTCAGGCCACTGCGTAATCTGCATTAACAACATATTATATATATCCTGAACATATATAACATATATCCTGAAATTCCAGTAGCTGGTCCCGACTTTGATGGAAGTGAAAAATGTCAAAGTTTGCTTTGAACCACATTTTAAAGGTCGGCGGAATACCTGTGACTTCACCTCTACATTAATCACCACAAACCATCATGTGTCATCTTAATTCTAACGTCTTCAAGGAGTATGTTGCAAAACCACAATTCTAATTTATTCTTAAACTTTCTGAAGGGAGTTTCTGAGGAGAGAAATGCAACTTTAAAAGCTCGTTGATAAGGTGAAAAAGTAATTCCTTCTAATTATTTGCAAAGAAATCATTATCCTCTGGGTACAGCAGGTGCTAAGCAGGGACAGGAATTTGTTTTTCCTGTACACACCCACACCATCTGCCCAGAGCAGAGTGGAACATTTCCACTAATTTCCCTGTAGGAGCTTTACTACTACCACTGACACTGAAGTCACAGAAGGAATTTTTAATACATTTGATGCAGAAATGGCAGAAAACGGGTGTATATTTTCATAGCTTGTCTAACTGAAGCAGTGCAAAAGGTCACAGAGAGCAACTGAAGAAATAATGTTGTGGATGGAGGAGGAAGGAGGAGGAGTTATTTTAATGAGAGGTGGAAGGATCACTGCCAGACTTTGTCATACTGACCAATGGCATAATCAGAGGTGGGAAAACCGGCAAACAGCCCTTCATGCAAGATAAACAACCTCTGGCCTAACAAATTTAATAGGCATTTAGAAAATGTGATCTTCGCCCGAGCCACCTCAGTGACATGTAAGTCAGCACCAGCTGTCCCCAGATTAACCCAAAAATGGAGCTGTGTTTTACCACACCACCACGTGAAAGCCCATAATTGGTTTTTCTGTTATGGTTAAGAGATAATGGTGTATTTTGCTCTTCATGTGATATGCCACTCACATTTAATTTCAGAGCCAGCAACTAAATACGTCAGTGGCTTACAACAGTAGTAACTAAGGTTTTATATATGGTTCACTCTGTGGGTGCCTCCTTTTCCTTCAGAAACATTGCTTCCTCCACTGCAGCTGCTGCCAGGACCCAGCCTAAACCCCACAAGCAACAATATCACTTCTGTAACCAACCGAATTAAAAATACCCAAACAAACAACCACCACCTCACTGAGAACACAGAAGAAATAAATAAATTAATTTTCCAGCTCAGAGTCTAGCTCCCGCCATGCATTATTCCATGGCAGAAATAAAACACCTGTGCTGTTTGACCATATGTACTGCCAGGCAGGCCCAGATGCCAGATGGGAGAGGCAGAGAAAAGCAGTTTTTAATATATGAGGCTTCTATAATCAAGGAGAAAACCTGAGAAATCCAAAGGGTGGAAAGCAAAAAAAGGAAACTGGCTCTGGATAGTAGATATTAATGAAAACACCTATCTATTTGGCTTCTTTCATTTACTAACATCTCTCTAAAATGTACTGATGCAAGCTTGGACACATCAGTCCTGGTCTGCAGCAAGGGCAGGAAGGCCTCTGAGGCTCTTTCCTGGCATTCCACATTTCTCTGTAGTCCCCGTATGTCAAACTGGGTGACATTAATGAAGAATCTGCTCTGTCCATCCTTCTCCACGCTCATCTCAATAACTTTTTCACCCACAATTACTTTGGCTGCAAGGCAGTAAGGTTGGATACAAGACTAAGTGAATAATTGTCACTGGTTAAAAAATAGCTTAAATTATCAATGCTAACAAGCAGCAGATAGCTGAGTTTGTGTGGGTGGGTGATGTCCAAAACTGAAGTTCTGAACCCTCTGACAGAAGCCTGATACTTCAAGCTGGCTGCTACAAGTGCAGGCTGTTGTAGATTATCCAGACTAAAGGAAAGTGACACATCCCAAATACTTTTAAAGAAAGGGACATGAGACAGAACCACCAAATAGGATGCTGACAAAACTTTGTGCATCCTCACACACACTATTTTGGATTGGAACAGTCAGGCGTTATGGTTTCAGAAAGGAGCCCAAAAAGAAGATTTCCCGCAGAGAAACCGGGGTCTTGCAGAGAAGAGGGCCCAGAAAGAGGAAGGTGAAGATGCCATCTGGAGGAAGATCCCAGAAGTGGTGGAAGATCCAGGAAATCAAAGAGCTGTGTGGAGATGAGTGTCTGGGGAGGCCCAGGGGAGTTGCCCAGCAGCACCAAACACTGGCAGCTGGAAGCAGCAGCACACCATGAGTTTCTGTCAGCCTTCCCTGACCTACAACAACCTCCCCATGGGGAAGGGAATTTGAAATCCAGTGAATGTAACACTCACGCAGGGAGCATGGGAACGGGTGAGGTAATCAAGGAGAGTAAGGGCTTGTTTAAAAGTCTCTCTCATTCTGGACACACGGGTCATACCACAGGGCTGCTGGACATGACATCATCAGCACCCACAGCACTAGAGAGACCTTAATCTAATTTTTCTTCCCCAAAGCTGCTTTGTCTTTCTCCAGGAGTCTCAGGATTAAAAAAACTCTCCTCCCATATCAACTGATCATGTGATATGCCACCTCCTGAAGTGGCGCTAAGCAGAGGAAGGTGGCACTAGCCAGGACACAAAACTGCAGCTATGATGTGAGCTGACATCACTGCTCCCTCCCCTAGAGATTTCTAGGACAGCATACGAGGAGGGGAGAGGTGAGCCCGCTGAGGGAACAGTCAGTGGAGCGAGAAACCAAAATCCTGTGCAGAGCCCCATCTTCTCTGGGATGAGGAGCAGGAAACAGCAGATCTCTGGGTGGAAATGTTTTGCTAACAGTGTGGCTGAGGAACGTTAAACAGGAAGTGCACCCCCTTTTTATCCTTCCCTCCTATTTCCCAGTGAATCTGTAGCCTGTAATGGTCATTGTCAGTACAATCCTGGGGAAAGGTGACGTGTCAGATGAGTGTGTCACAACTTTGAGAGGACAGTAACAGAAATGTGGACAGCTCTCAGCGTTGGAATGCCTGATCTCCAGCTCCAGTGCTAAGACACATGCTTGGAAAGAGTAGACCTGAGCCAAAATCTCTCAGATGGGAGTAAAGCTCAGACTCCTACAATACGCCCTCTGTCAGCTCAGCCGGAAAAAAATAATATACAGAGACCAAAACTACCAACGCATCTGCAGTGAATCATCTGGTTACTGGTCACTTTAGTATGACACAATTCACATGGCATCCATAAACTGCTTTTTGTTCTGTAACGTTCCAAGGCACCAAACTTACAACAAGCAAAACCCTCTGACTTCCACAGAAACCCTGCAAGGAGAAGGGCTGCAAGGCTGTGCCTCAGTTTACTGGCTGGGATGCACAAGCCAGGCTGCATGGAGGTTATCAGAGTGCACCAAGAGCACAAAGAACTTGTGGAATCCCCCATTTCCCAGGGAAGGAGCTTCCCAAACCCCTCACACCATGAAGGACTGCATTAGGCAGTGAATGAGAGGATCCTGTTTGCTGAATTAAAATGTCACTGCCCACTTCCCAATCTCAGCGTCTCAACATCCATTCACAGTGGCCACCTACTGCAGGTTGCACTCCGCAGTTTGGCCAGCACTCAGGGCTCATGAGCCATGACTAGGCCAGCTCCTGAGCCTCCCTAGGCTTGCTTTTCAATGCAAATAGAGCATTTATCCCCCAAATACAAGCATATTGCATTATCTGGCATTCTAAAGAAACTTAGCTCCTGCGTATGCACTATATTCTCTGTGCAAAAGTTAACAGGGTGACAACAATAATGTCGAGTAGTGAGGTAGGAGGCACCTTGCTGGGAAGCAGGTCAGTAAAAAACTCACTTCAAAACATATTTCTTCATGAATGCAAGGTCACCTATTTAAAGAAAACAGCATTTGAATATTACAAGGTTATGGGTCAATGTGACCTTAGGATTACAGGCAACATCCTAAGCTTGCAAAACACAGTTTTATAGAACCGTGTTTTCTTCATGGTTGATGTAACAGAACCATTACAGTTCTCTTCACTGAGAAGCTATTTTTAAGACATTCTGAAGAAATAAGGTTAGATTTTAAATTTAGCACTGTTCTACAGTTCTGGCCGCTTAAAAGCTGACCTTAGGTATCATAACCAGTTATTTAAGTTATCCTCAGTCAAAAGGCAAAAATGAAATATGGTCTGAATTTCTTAATAATTCCGAACATATTTTTGATATGGATGCCACAAGATCAATAAATTCATAGTTTTACAGCAGGCATCACCAACTGACCTGTTTGCAGACAGTCTTACTTTAATGGAGACAGGAATCTCCTCTTGTTTTGTATGATTGTTTCTTTAGGGAAGCTATAACAGTCAGCAGGGAATTTAAATCCACCTGAATTCTTACTTAGAGCCAATTTTGGAGAACCAGAGTCAATTCTTGGGACATCAGCCATAAATAAACTGCTAAATAGAGCACAGTCATGGATTCAGTCAAGACAAAGATTCTGATTTCCTCCCACCCTGTTCAGGATGAACTCATTGCATCACAGAGTTGTCTGCAAGAGAGCTGGAATGGTCCAAAAGAGAGCCAGGGAGAGAGGGAGTAAACAAGGAGAGTTGGAAATCAAAGGTTTGCAGCAAGAACTCTCTCTCTCTTACTTAACAGTGTACACATCCCCATGTCCTAGGACTCTGGTGCTGATGCTGAGGCAGAGAACACTGTAGAGAGATTGTTTGTCTCTATTTCACTGACAGTTCCTGTGCTGGCAATAGCGTAAACAGCAATAACAATTTCTTTCAACATATGCCCAGGTTACACTACCACAAATTTCTAGGAGACAGAAATTCGCTGCTCAGCAGAATGCTGAATCAATTTATTAGATTGTCCAGGGCATTTACATCATGTGGGCTGAAGCATTAACAGAATAATAAATTTTGCAGAATGCCTTCAAGGGACAAGCTGCAATTTGACCACTGTTACAAATGAAGGAATTGGCACTAGGACCTGAAGCCCTCTGCCATAACAAAGAGGGGGAGAGCAGCCACAGCAGCCATCCTGCGGGATTAAGCATCATTCATACTGTGAGTTATATGTCAAAAAACAACATCTGAGTCATTTACAAGGAAATTTTAAAACCTCTGATGGGAGACTTAAAGCCAAAGCCTAACAAGAACAACAAAAAGGCAAGCTCATTCCAGTTTTTTCTTTCCAATAACTGAAGCAAGGCAAACTATGAACTCCTTGCACAATTCCATTTTATGGTCCGTGCACTTATTTGTGCTCTTATATGAGATGAGGAAGAAAGACAGGACGTTTTCTGCAAAGCAGTCACTTGAAAGCTGTTAGCTTTGCACTGTCAGAGTGGTAATGGCGTTGTTCTGTCTACTTGCAGATACAGGAGATGCTTTCCAGGTCTCCCTCAGTGATTCCTTTAACTCAGCAGCCTAAAACATTAAGGCTCCCTCAAGCTTCAAACACGGTCAACGGCAAGAATGCCACTGACTCTCGGGGGAACAACTGAACCCTTGGAAAGATGCTTATTACAGGTGACAGAAATCCCAAGTTCCTGCTGCATGCAGTGCCTTGGAGGTCACCATAAATTAAAACACTTCAGGAAATGTCCAACTGCAATCAACCTAGAATCCACTGAACAAGGAAGGGATTCAGCTGCTGGGAAGGTGTAGAGAGCTGCTCCTGTGAGCTGTTTGCATGCAGAACCTCTGAACAAGGGATTCCAATTAAGCTGATTTACCTGAACTGTGGCATTAATGCTCTTTGATGCCTCTGTTCTTTGGATACGTGACAGCTCTAGTCTTTTCCTGAAGGTGAAAATAGATGCTGTTGAGGCAATTATCTGTAAAACTTACTGGGCACCAAGTTCTTTCTCATTTTTTGTCCCAAACTGGACTGTTGCTGGCTCATGCATTATTTTCATGATTTCCTTAAAAACTTCTAAGATCTAACCTTTTGATTTTTCTTCATTTTTAGCCAAGTAAGACTAATTTAGCATGTGTTGTTCTAGAACAGGCAGGAAAACATGTCACCTATGTAAGCTTGGTAATTAGCTAGAAAAACTTATTCTTCTCCTAAATTAAAAATAAATCCTGAGGTTTAACCTGGTTTCTGGTGATCACTGAATATTTGGAGCTAAGCCTACCAAGTCTGTAGTGCTTGTTACGGCACCAGCTCCTGTTTATCACACTATTTTGTGAGAGACAGCATTCAAGAGCAGTTGCATGAAAATATCTTTGTCTTTAGCATTTCTGGCCCTCAAAACATTTAGAGTATATAGTCATTTGTGGGAGAGAGTAAAACAAGGTGGGATACTTATATCTTTAAGTATTACGATAGATAGACAGACAGACAGATAGAAAGGAATCTAGGCAGAGAAGCAGAATTTCTGCTGTGCCTTATAGGATGTGTTCCTCCCCCGTCACACATCAGAGCACCCCGCAGGCAAACTCCCCCTGAAAGGTGTCTCTGTAAAACTCCCCCAGATCCAAGCTCTCAGAAATCCTGTGGGATTTATAAATGCAGTTCTCAGTTTATCATAAAACAACATTTCCTATCTATATGTTAATACATCTCAAATATATTTTGCAGGGTAAGAACCAAGCAGTTTAATCTGTCCTCCCCTAATACATGCTGTCTGTGCAGACCCCTCAACTTTCAGATGGTAAGCCTTCTCCAAAAACATACCATTCTTTCTGGATGTCTTTCTGAAATATAACCCAACCAGAAGCTGCAAGTTGGATGCAGCGATTAGTGGCTGAATTCTTTGCCTTGGGTTATGCAGAATATCTAATTAAATTATTATAATGGCCACTTTTGGCCTTAAAACAAAGATAATACGAAACAACGCAACATATAACGTTTAATTCCCCTTTTCCCCTTCCAAAGACCTCAGGGCTAAATTCTTTTCTACAGAACCAAACGTAGCTGTATATGCTGTGGTTACAGCAACCCGCGCCAGTGAAGTAATCTTATTTGTTCCATCCCTGTAGTGATTGCAGAGTATTTCTGGGAAGCAAAGCTCTTGGCTTACAGAGCAGGACCCACAAATGTCACTCGCACTGCTCCATGAAGCGCTGTGCGACATGTGGTGCTCGGAGCGTGCGGGACTCGGCGCTGCAGACTGGTTCTCCTGCTGTACCTGCACCTCGCCTTCTACAGGGGGACACGAGCCAGCACGGGCTGCTTTGTCTGCTTTGTCTGCTGCTGCTTTCATGGCTCAGCTCAGTCATGACACAGCCAGGTATCCTGGGAGGAGTGCAAGAACACAGAGTCTAAACTTTGGAAGCGGACACTTGCTGGGAGAAAGGGCAGCTCGTCCCTGACAGCCCTCCTGAAATGATGTATGAAAGGCTGCTACCTTCACCTGCTCTCCTCGCTGTATTTTCTTGGTTTAGGTTTCATTAAGTCTGCTTATAGACTCAGAGGCTTGCTCTGCCTGGCATTATTTATCATCAGCAGTATCATTCCAGCAGAAGTTGTGCTACCTAGGGATTAAAACGGGACATAGTGCCTTAATGCACCCTCTGTGCACGTTGCATCCCAGCCATAAGCAGCAAGCCAAGCCTTACAGAGCAAGCCAAACTTTGGCTCTTGTGTAATGCAACAGGATTTCTTGATTCAATTTCTGCCAGATTTGGACTGGGCAGAAATCAATTAAAATCCACTTTCCAGCCCAAAGCTTCCAAAAGACAAAATCTCACTGAGGCATTTGTCTCTTGATAAGACTGAAAAATGCACCAAGCAATTGCAATGCTGGAGTAAGACTAAACAAACCTCCCGTTCTCTCGGAGTCCAGCTCCTCACTTACTCCAGACCCTGCAGTTACTAATCAATGCCAGTTTGATTTCACACTAATATCCCAGTTAATCTCCATGATTTCGGTTGCTGCAGACTCTCGTCACAAATCTCTGGTGTGCCCACAGTGGCTGCAGAGACACAAGATTAATAATAGTGGAGGATAAAGACAGAGGTGGCCATTTATTCCAATTTGTCTTGTCACGTGCCTAATAAAACCCTTCTTGCCAAAAGTAAATGTGCACAGAAATATGTTTTATACACCTTGCAGCTAACTTTTCCTTTGGTAAATCTTATGATCAAAACCACCCCATAGGAGCACATTTATTACTAACATTTATGCCACAGGATGAATTTCCTTCCTTAAACTGGGTGCTGACTGAAGAAATTGCAGGGGAAGGCTAGGAGTTGAAATGTTGCTTTTCATAGCGCCTTTGGATCCAACACAACCATTTGATTGACAAACACAGGCAATTCTTAGCTCACTTTGATCCCTGGCACTGAGAAAAAGAAAGAAGCTGTCAGGTTTATGTAGTCAGGAGAACAGATTTCCCTTACAACTGTTCAATAAAGGAAAAGCTCTTCTTGCCATTCTTCCCTCAGTTTCCTATGCAAGCTCTTTCCTCTTAACAGGGTTTCGCAAGTCTTACAAAATTTATTAGAGACTGATGGAGTATACATTGCCTTTTACATGCAGGGGTGCTGTTGGACTCTAGGCCTGATCAAACTACAGTCTCAGGGAGGGCAGTGAAGACATTTTTCTTTGAATCACAGTGAGAGAGACCAAGGGACTTTCCTTTCCCTTGGAGAAGAAGAGTGATGCCCAATAGAGTACCCAAGACCAACGGGAAAATTAAGTGGGCAGCAGGAGAGAAAACAGGATTTGAAAAGGGAACTGTTAACCATTCCTTGTGTTATCCAGTCACATGAAAAGAAAGGAAAAATTATACCTTGGATATACAGTCCCTCAAGGTGTCTACGGATCGGCAGTAGCAGATCAAGTTTTGCCCCTTTACATCAAGCAGAGCTTGTTTGCTCAGCTCCGACACACAGGATTAGTTCTGTGCCAGAGCATGAAATGGTTAAGCTCTGTTTCACCAGGAGTTTCCTAGTTAATTTGAAGCACATACACTAGATTAAGTCGCTGCTTGCAGATCATCTGGTTGGTTACAGATCTCTGGTGGCTGGATGGCCCCTATGGAATATGTTGATAATTTGTTTACTTGCCCCTTCCAAATAGTGTTAATATACTCAAACCAGCCTAACCCCAAGGCTCTGTATATAGTCTCTGTTTATTGATGCAGTTGCAAACATAGCAACTAGAAAGAGAAGCCATCTGCTGCCAGGGAGCCTAAAAAGTTTAACTTTCTCCAAGGTCACTGGTGAGAGGAAAGCACATCTCTCTGGTGCTGTACCTGTTGATGTTAGCCAAGTCCTAGGAATGCCTGAAGCTAAGCAGATAATTCAGGACTGATCGATCCTTTTCCTCATCTCTTTCATGAAATCCAAGACTTGGCAAGAGGGGCTTTGCTGTTCTTCCCCACACCCACATCATTTTCACATGCTTCACTGTTTCTTGGCTCTGGCTGGGACCAGGAGCAAGGGCAGGATGCTCTCATCTTTCCAGCCTGACTAGAAAAGGGAAATATTAGAAATCTAATGAAAAGCATGTCCTCTGGAGATTTCCAGCCCAGTTTGGCAGATGCAGCTGTAGTTCAGATAATCAGCAAGACTTCTGGGTGCTTATTTGATGGGAAATATTTGGTTGCTCTGCAACAATACTTAACACAGGCATGGAATAAGGTTGTTGCTGTGGATTAATGGAATCTGTATTTTCAGCTCAGTTTTACGAGAACATACCAATGTCCTCAACACTCACCAGCATCACTTATTTTCTAAATGATCTGACCCCTGGGGAGGTGCACTCAAGTAAGTTTGTTCTGATGCCTTGTCCAGCTACCTAGAAACAGAGACTGGACAGGAGTAAGGGAATAAAGGCAAGTATTTAGTTGAAAGGCCTTCAAAGGTACACCCTGGGGAGCCAGAGGCTACTTCTAAAATGGACCCCAAGATGGACGGCAGGTCACGAGTTCTTCACACTGTTATAAGTTTGGTCCATTTACATATCAGCATAAATTTGCCGATTAAAAATTTAGCTTTCTTCAATTTCTCCTCCTCTCTTGCAGCCCTAGCTTACAGCTTTGGGCCTAGGACAGTCTGAGTGTCCTTGAATAGCAAGCTCAGAGAAGCTTTGTTGTGTCTGTCTGGCCTAGGAGAGCAGCTCACGAGCTATGAGAAACTTCAGAGGTACACACTGGGCAATACAGGATTGGAAAAGTATAAAAGTTAAAACCTAAGCCATCATTCCCCCTCTTTAGAGGCTTGACAAGGCCTCTACCTTGTCAGGACTCTATTCTAAATATCCTAAATATCTTCTAATAATGTGTTTAACAATAGTAGACCTTACAATAGTATATAAACAAAAGGCATTAGTTTTGCTTAAATAGCCCCACCATCGAGAGAGTTTGCTCTTTAATTTGCAATCACAAAAAGGCTGCTCATCAACAGGCATTTTACTCTATGCCCTCCAGCTTGTGCTTCGCTACAGCTTCCCACTTTCCTGTCCCTTTTTCCTCCTGCCAGCTGGAGCAGCTTAGCTAGAGCGTGCATGGCAGGCTGTCTCCAGACACTTCCCCTTGGTGGGGTGTCCGGGTGGGACAGCTCGGCGTTGATTGCACGCTCTGTGGCTGCATCGTCCACAGGGCTCCCAGGAAACCCAGCACCAAATGCACCAGAGAATTTCGCCCTTGCTTAGTGAAAAGATCGTGGACACATGATGAACTGATGAGCTCAACTGGGTGTAGAGCAAATAGCCACAGGTATTTGCCAGGCTTTTTTAAACACTCTTAGATAGGTTTATTTTGTTAAAGCTGAGCCAGTCTAAAGCTGTCTGGGTTGAGAACCTGCGCAAAATCAGCTCTAAGGAGAGGAAATCTATACAAAGTATCTCTAAACAGATACTGGTGGGTACCACGTGATCCACGATTATTTAAATGGATTCTCTAACTCATTCTTGCTTGACATGATTAACTATTCTTGTTATTCTGTTATGCTACAGTAGCCAGCCATATGGTAGCTCGCACATTTTTGGAATGGGATTTTTTAATTACTATTATTTTCAATTCTTTTTTAATCTAGTACAGAGCATACATTACATGATAAATTACCTATATATTGCCTTAATAAATTGACATTTAGATCTAGCCAACACAGAGTAATTTTCCTAATTAAATGTCAATATGTGCCCAAGAGTACAGCTCTTCAACATTGTAAATGTCACAAATTAACAAACAGGCAGAATCATCTACAACTCTATTTCTCTAGATACCAAGCAGATTCTGCTGTGCATCTCCCATGACAAAACTGGGGGGAGAGAGGGGAGAGGGAAGAGGCAGCAGGTGTTCTGTGACCCAGCAGAGGAGCAGCAGCCGCTGCGGGGCCCCATTCCTGCAGCACTGCACATACACTCATTTCTCCTTCGTTATTCCCTGCCGTAAAGTTGCCTTGCCAACTGCAGCACGCAGCGAGGGGAGCCAAAACTTCAACAGGAGTATCTTGTTAGAGGATGCCACCTCTAACTCAGCGTAATCAGCCAGTGAGATGGCCCAGCACTGAAGTGGTCCCTAACTACAGCCACCAATCTTAATTCCAGTGGGTTTGACCGGATCCTTTGGTAATGTTTCGAGTTGTTTTGACAGAGCGAGGTTTGTAAGAAATTAAAAAGCCATTGTCTGTCAGTCCCTCCCTCGCCTGAGAAAGAGAAGGGACTTTGCTAACAGGATTCAGTTGCCTTGCAGATGGGAACCCATCAAAGATTGTGCAAGTAAAACCTGCTATTTCTGTTACACGCTTTGTTGAAGCAATTCTAGTTCCTCATCTTATAAAGATGATCTGATCTCTGTGCCCTTGGGGCAATTCAGGTACAGCAGTTTCTCCAGCTTGTCTCGTTGTAACTCTTGGTCTTAAGCCCCTTGAATCCCCAGATGTTAAATCCCAGGATTTTAATGCCAGTTCAAGATGATGTATCATCCCCACAGAAATGAATCAATAAAGATGCACTCTGTTGACAGCCCTGATCAAGTAAATTGATACAGTGACTTATTGCTCACCCTGTTGTGATATTGGACGGATTTTTCACTGCCAGTACTGCTGAGGGGTTTTTTTCTTTCTTCAGCATACCTGTAAAATACTACCCATTGTAATTTTAATTAAATAGACTTGCATAAGAATAATTTCAAGAAAATGTAACTTCACGCTGTGGCTTCAGGCAGTTTGCAAGTTGTCCACTTCTCCAGACTGATTCTGAGGAAAACCTAGGATCCGAAGTCAAGCGGAAATCACAAACTTCTCCGGCAGAAATTTGCCCTTGGAGGATTCCCAAGGGCTGTGCTTGCAAACCCACTCTGTACTGCCACCTCGTGACAGACAAGGGCTGCTCGGGCAAGTCTGGCTTCTTGGGCTCGAATCCAGCACAACTGCGGCTGTGCAAAGCCCCGGGGGGATAGCCACTTCGGATAAAACTCTTCTTCTTTTTTTTTTTTTTTTTTTTGCATATTTTCATATTTTGAAGAGACGGGTCTTAAAGCGCTGCAAGGAAAGGCTCCATTTCTCATCGCAGTAACATCTTAGGGCATTCAGAGTTATCCTGGCTACTCTTTCTCTACATGGTTATTGGATATTATTAATTAGCAAAAATCTTGGGGAAGCATCTTGGGGAAGTCACCTTTGACTGTGTCTGTCTCCCCAAAGGCAGCTACTCCAATGTGCAGCTCTTCAGAAGCTTTCCTCAGCTGTTGCTTAGTCCTCTTAAAAACCGAGTCCTCCAGCCTCGGAGCTCCTTTGTTCTTCCAGAAGCGCTTCAGCCGCAAGTTCTGTATCCATCGTGAGTCCAAGACGCACCAGTATACAGAAAACAGGTTTTCTTCTTCCCGTATTTCCTGCTGGTCTTCACAGGGCACACAAAACAGAGTGAGCTTTGCTCCGGATAGTTTTGGGTCAGAAGATAATGTTATCCCTCTTTCTCCACGCAGATAGTGAATTCTCCCTATCTTCTCTTTAAACTCTTCTCCTCTGCTCAACTTAGTTACTTGCTGACCTAAAGGAGAGAATGAGCATGACTTTTATCCAGTGTTTAGAGAACTCACTTGGTGCATAGGAGGGTTGTGCTGTAGTTTCACTAAATAATTAACCCAAAATAGTGGCAGCAGAAGTCTAAGAGAACCACCCACACAAGGTAGGATTTCAATCATTTTCCTCAGATCTAATTCAAGATACAAAAGAGAAATTCACTTCTCTAGCCCTCATGGAGAAGCAATTTGTCTCCATTCTTTTAAACGAAGCTATTCAAATCCATCAGAGTGCCTAAAACTAAAGAACAAACCAATTCACAAGTGAAGGTGAAAAAAGCACCTAATCTTCCCAAATATCCATTAACACAACAAGCCCTATCCAATTTCTTGTGCTAAGTAACTAGTGTTCTACTGTTAAAAATTATTCCTATTTTTGTAGGAACCTAAAATGTCTACTTCTGATTTCTGGTAAGCTGCACACCTAATTCTGGACTCCAAATTCTGCTAGACAGCCCAGATGATGAAGCAGTGACCATCACAATGCTTCACTGCTTTTGTGACATTTTTTCCCCAGCTTTAGAGATGACCTTGTAATATTTTCTAACCACATAGGAGCATAATGAAGCTCACATTCTTGCTCTAGCAATAAACAGACTTCATTGAAAGATACTGTTTAAAAGCAAGTCATTCTGCAATGGACGAAACCAAAATTAGATTTTATTAGGAATGATCTTTGGTGGGAAAAAAAGTATATGAGAGAAATGCTTTAGTGTTTATCTGGAATAAAATGGCAGCAAAATAATTAAGGTTTGGCATTTGGAAGGCCTTTCTTGGTAGAATCATGCTACACGATGACATTGAATATTAAATAAATTCTACGATAAATACTCATTTCCTCATTAGGATTTCAGTAGTTCCAGGAAATAAAACTATTATTGATTAAATAGACTGAAATAGTTTAATAACTTCTCTTTTCAAGAACAAAATTCATCTAACTCTTCCTTTGTCATAATTCTTTGAATAAATGTTAGCCAGCTGTACTCTGGAGAGAGGAAGATTCATGAGTGTGATTAAAACGCTCTTAAAATAAAGTAAAACAAGAACTGCAGGCCTGACACCATAGCTGCTGGAAGTAGAACAATTCTACTGAAAAACTTGTTTCACATCAAGGCCACTCACTGCATCTCATCGATGCAAATTATTTCTGGCCCAGCCTGACAGACAAGTAGCCATCTACCTGGTTTTGGACAGGGAAAAAACCAAACCCAGACCACCCCTTCCTTTATTCCTAAAAAACATCAAGGGGAATTACCAAAAAAAAAAAAAAATTGATCTGCATTTGATATTTTGGATGTAAGAGTGAATACCATTCAGCAATTCATTTAAATAGTTTCTCTTAGCAGGAACATTCCGTCTTTAGCAGGTGAAAATGTGAAAGTTGTGAGGCCTGTCTTGCAGGTCTTATATTTAGTTACCCTGAACAGAAAACATGACTCAGCCTCTAGATTTATGTCCACCTGTGTAGATCCTGACATTTCTGGCATCTTAAGTGCAAGTCATCATGCAAGTGTGGTAGTCTTAAGCAAGCAAAACCTCCCAGCGGAGTGGAGCTGGAGAAAGCAGCCGCGATTTGTGGTGCTCACTGTACGTGCGCCAGAAATACTGAGGGCAGCCAAAACCAGCCTGCTGAGCAGTACAACATAAACAACCTTTAAATCTTCTTTACTTATAACAAGCGGGCAAAAGCCAAGCCGCGCAAAATTTATCTGCCTTTTTATTGGTTTATAGCGAAAGAAAACTCAGCTCACACTCTGGGCAACGCTGGCGATCTTGGAGCCGCACGGATAAACAAACAGAGCCATTAAGCAGCTTCAATTCGGCTCAAACAGTCCAGCAGCAACAACATACAGAGAAGAAAACCCATTCCAGCATCCCGAAGCCCTCCAGCACTGCTTCAGCTCAGTTCTGTGGGATTTCCCTTCACCTGTGGACCTGGAAGGAATTCCGGATTCCTACAGCTGAACCCTAAAGGGGACCATGTGCCTACCCAGGAATACAAAGCTATTCCATCCTTCATCCGAGCCTCTGGAGGCTCATCAGAGTCCCCCGTTATGGACAAATGATCTCTAAAGAACTTCTGCCAACTGCTGTAACTAATGCCAGAGAACTACTTTGGGGTTTTTTTAATATGCACTTCAGGTGTCCATGTTGGCTCCTAGCAAGTTTCCCACCACTCCCTCCTCCCGTAAAATACAAAATATTTGAATTAGAAAATGACCAAGGATTTTCAGAAGGTTTTACAAACAACCTTTTGCAGAGGTTTAAAAAGAAGTTTCTATCTCTTGATAGCCTAAACAAGACAGGGAAAGTCAGGAAAGCTTAGGAATAGTTGCAGTTTTCTAAAGGCTTTCCCTTGTCCTTGACATCCTCACTGGACTTGGTTTGGAAGCATGGTTTTCATCACAGAAGGCTTTTAAGTTTGGCTTTTTGCTCAGTTTCTGTCTTCGATGTTAATTTTATGATCAGATATTTCCTTTTCCAACAGTCAACATTGTATTTTCAACTCAGATTTATTTTCAGCACTTGATGATATGCTGTCTGAAAGACCTAATTCATCCCCTCTTTCTGCTGGTGTTTGTCATCATCAGAAGACTGCCTTCAAAACTATAAAATGCAATGAAAGAAACAAGTCAGGCCATATCGTGGTGCCGTCATCTACGGGAAAAATGTGTTCTCCAATGATTCTGGAATTATTCTAGAAATTCAAAGCAGGTCTTTCTATTTTTACATTTTTCTGAGGAATCTTAAAGCACCACATAATGCAGGAAAAAAACACCTCCCAACATAAGTCTGAATATTAAGCAGGTAATTTATGATGCACTAGTATTTTTTTTTTAATCAAATACTGCTGTCATTTTTTAGACCTTTGAGATATTCTTGAATTCCATCTCTTTAAAAAAATTGCAGCTATAACATTCACATCAGTATGCCTTGGAGAAAATTCTGGTACAGATGGGCTGGTGTCAAACATTAAGCTCAGGAGAATTTGGGATGTGGGACTGACCTTTTTGCAGCTAAGGTCCATTTTACTCGCTGGGTAAAACCTTCCAAGCCGATGTCCATCATACTCAGAGTAAGTCAAATCCTCTTCCAAAACTCTTAGGAAGAAAAATAATCTGCCTATTGGTTTTGACCAAGTGAAAGAGCTTTTTCCACCTTTTAATTTCAGAAAAAAAAAAATGATCACGATGTACAGCACACTTCCATGTTCTTCTAAGGAGGTTTAGGTTAACTAATCCCTTTTAGAAATATCTTTTCTGTCTGCATTCCTTAATGTTTTTCATTTGAGAAATTTCCCATTATGTGCTTAATTTCTTTTTTTTTTTTAAACTAATATTTAGCCTCAAAAGTTATTCCCTGTGCAGAAGATTTTTCTCCTTGGCATTTCAAAGTGTCTGTGGGTTTTCAAAGAAATGAGATACTGAAACAGATACACTGCCAGGTTCACAGTGCTTGCAAATCACTCCTGATTTTAGATGTCAGAAAGGGGCAGTATTTTTAAAAGGGACCAGTTGAGCGGATTGATTTTTAAAAAAATGTGGTTTTCTGTGTTTTTTGGTCAGGCTTTCTTGCAACATGCAATGGTCTTTATCACCTTGTGAAAGAGTCCTGTGCTGCACTTGGGGCCTCAGCAAGTGCCATGAGGATGTTGCACAGAGAACAGCATAAAACTCCTCCAGCAGAGTCCAGACACCTGGATGATGATGTCTTTAGAGGAATAAGAACCCCCAAATTCCAGAGGCTCCTTCCTTAGGAGCAAGACCACAGAGATCCAATTTAGCAGAGCAGGGAGCTCACAGAGCTCATATCCCAGCTAACAGGGACAGAGGGCACCTTCACCCACGTCCCAAACACGGGGTTTAGGATCCTCATTCCTGATTTTGATCTTGACTTGGAGCATTTGGCTACAGAAAGGAGTATCTTACCTTTCCAGGTATGTATCAAGCGCCTCTGGTGCCTTTTACCTTCAGACTGAGCCAATTTCCTCTCCTCCCACTTCCAAAAAACTCCTCTAGAATAGTTTCCCTAGGCAAGGGGCAGCATCGGTGCAGGCTGCTGATCACACAGCTCCAGTGCTGACATTTAGCACGCAAAGTAATTCTCACAGTAACTGCTCCTGAGAAACTCCTTCCTGGCACAAAGATCCCCAGCCAAAGATAAGCGCCATGCTGACCTGATGCTAAAATGAGAGCTCTCGATAAGGAAGTTAAGCAGAATAAATGTGCCTCCCGTGCACAGCAGCAAGAAGTTGTGGATCAAATAACAGGCTCCACAGAATATGTGGAAAGGAACAGAGAATTAAATGTGCCTGCAACAAGGGATTTTTTACAGAACCAGTGTGAAAGGTATTAAAATACAAAAGGTCAAAGATAAGAAAAGATAACCATCTAGGCACTCTGTTAACTTACCACTTTGATATTACTGAAAGTTTTAGAGTTAATCCTATATAAAAGAAATGGCAGTCTAATTAATCCTATTAATGATTTCATGTAATACTTTTATTTCAGACTATTTCTGAGAAGATTTCACTGGAAAAATGAAAGGCAATTGGGAAAAAAATACTACTTTTTTTCAGAAGGAGAAAATAGACTCCCTTACCCATACTGACAATCTTGTCTTAAAGAAAACCATGTAATACAGCAGAAAATTGTCCTCTCGTCATAATTTTAGCAAACAAAAGAGGTGTGAATCCTCTTTGCAGTCTTTTCTTATCTTTGTTTTCTAACAAAGAAAGGAGAATTGGTAAAATGAGCAATGTTTTCATCTAACAAAGAAAGGAGAATTGGGAAAATGAGCAATGTTTTCATTCGATATCACCAGGTTTAAATTTCAATAATTGTTACAGCCACACCTAAATCCAAAGATTTACAATTAGGAATCTCTTACAGGAAACACCTGAGGGATTTCCAGCCCAAGATTAAAATTGCCAAACGCAATAAAGTTGCTACCTGTCAGAACACCAAGACTTCTGAGAAAAAAATTTAGTAGGGAGCAATTAAAGTATAGCAAGATATATTTATTAACACCTTCAAGTAGGCCCATTCTGCTAGACACCTCCAAGGAAAATGGCAAAGAAGGGTTTTCCCCCCACACTTTCCAGAGAGAAGCCCTGATGCCCAGATTTCAGAAAAGATCTTTCTAAAAACACATTCTCATTCTGCAATATCTGGTTTCAGCTCATTTCAAAACCAGAAGACAAGTGAATGTAGCAGGTCTGTTTGGAGGGCTTATTTCTGTAGGTTTTGCATTCTTTCAAGCCACTTGGACTGGCTGTGATATTCAGAATTTTTAATGTTTTATTAAACAGTAGGCTTTTGCACATAAGGTTTTCCACTTCATTTGCAAGGTCAGAAAGCACATTTGCCCAAACTATTTACTTATGCCACAAGAAATCTGAAAGTCACGAACAATAAGAGGAAAACCACTGGGGAAAACAGAAAGGAAGGAAGGAACTTTATAGCCACTAGGGAAGCCTAAACAACAGGAATGGTAGCAAGCCTGTATTACCCAGAGATTGAAAACTGGGAACCACAGGGATTCAAGGATATTCAGATTCTGGCTGTTTGAATGACACCAGCCTCAGCATTCAATTCCTTTGCACAAAAACTGGCCTTAAAGCTGATCTTGTATTTTCCCATCTCCCACTCTTACAAATCCATTAATTCTTTCCTTTCTTCCAAATAATAATGATGACAAAAAAGACTTCCCAAGCACAGCCACGTGCAAAGTATCATCACTTCCATCTAAAGTAACACTGGCTGATCAGCAAACCTGGAAGGTTCGCCTGTGGCTGGGAAACAGCAGAGGTCCTTCCTGTGCAGTCACGTTTATTTTCAGTCAGAATTCTGTGGGGCGGAGATTTCCAGCAGCACTCTCCTGTCTGGGCTGTAAGAGATCAGCTTTCCCTGGCAGGAGATATTCTTTTTGGCCAGTGACCAAGATCACAAGAACAGCCCGGAGGAAGCACACAAGGTTACTGGTGGCACAGTTTTCCATGTCAGAGTCCCAGCTTTCCCTGTGCCCAGAAGTGTGAGATCTGCTGGGCGCTGCCTCCAGCCCTGCCATGCTTGTCCTGCTGCCACGGGATTTGATAATGTTCTGTTTCTCTTCACTTTCCCCAAACTGGGACCTTAGTATTTTCCCTGTTTATTTCTCCTTCTGCCTGTGCTGGAAACAGCTCTAGCACTCTCCTTGCTTTTCCCAGAGAGAATGGCCCCATAACAACAAATCCCTATGAGTTTTCATCTTAAAGGCCTTTCACCGAAGAACAGCCTTTCATTGCTCTAACGCCTTTTCAAAAGTTTTGCACTTCCAGAGAAGCTTCTGCCTCGCCTCAAAATGCACACTTTTCATCAGGAGGGTCTGCTAGAAGCATTATTGACCTTTCTGAGTGCAGATCCTCACTCCCTGTGAAGCAGTGCCAAGGTTAACTCTAGAGGAGGGATGCAGACCAATGCAAACTGGTTGGTGGTAGTGAGCAGAAAGTGAGAACAGTTTAATCAGCCCATGGCCTACAAGTCAAGTTTGACATTTCAGAAAACACAGTGCCTTGCTACCACTGGGTGCTGGGACTGGCACACACTTGGGAGGCCATGGAAGTGGAGGAGGTAAAAGTCAAAGTGGGAGAAAAGACCATTCTTTGCAGGTGGTTGTTGGTTTGTTTCATGGATTTCAAGAAAGGCAGGAATTACATTTACTTGACTTTTTTTTCAGTGGTCCAAATGATCACTTAAAATACTACATGAAATGCCCTGTACAAATAGCATTTTTCCTTTTTAATTTTGGCCCAGACCCCTTGATAGCATCCTGTTTAAGCAGAGAAGGGATTATGTTTTGAGACTTCTGAGCTCAGTGACATTTTTGAGGTCTGTGTTCCTTCTCAAGTTATGCTCCAAACAATGTCTAGGTTTTGGTGGTGAGATTGTGAAGTTTGAAAATATGAACAAT
This sequence comes from Dryoscopus gambensis, assembly GCA_013389985.1. NCBI lineage: Eukaryota > Metazoa > Chordata > Aves > Passeriformes > Malaconotidae > Dryoscopus > Dryoscopus gambensis. Next base: position 339,821 of record WEIT01017696.1, read on the forward strand.
TAGCTGAGGAGAAAAGTAAAAGAGAGAGGATTAGCTTTAGGAATGACTTTGCAAACTGAGCCCCTGCTGCAATCCAGGGAATTGAAAACTGCCATGGAAAAATAAGCTATAGGAGAGCTAAGGAACAACTTGGGAAAAACCTTGTTTATTGAAATGAAAACGATTAAGGATAAGAGGTAAAAACTCCTCTGCAGAGAAGTTAAAAATATACAAGCTTGCCCCGAGTTAGAAGAAAGTAAAATGCAGGAGCTGCGAGTTCCAGAGAAAATAGTAATTCTGTATTACTATAGCTTCAAGCTGAGTCTCTTTTTTTCCAGGGTACCAAGTCTTTGTGCTCTTAAAGCCTCAACCCCCCTGCATCTCTGCTCTCAGTTATTTTTCACTGGTGCCCAGAATCTCTGAATTAACCGGTAAAATCAGGGGGGACCGATTAGGACCAGCTCATCAGAGTACCATGGTAATTCCCTGATTCACTCCTTTGAGACACAAAAATGCCATCATCATCCACTAAGGCATTTCAGAGCTACCAAGCCTGTGTCCAGGTGTAATCAGAGGCCCATTGAAAGAGAACTGAATGAGTCACTAGGTAGGACACTACCACCTCCTCACAGTGGAATAAGCCAGCACTTAACCCAAGATAAAGAAGAATCCCATTTTCCCCTCTCCTTCCCTTTCTATCAGATATTGAAAGTCAGTGTCATTTCCTTCAATATATATTCAGCCAAAAAAAACCCAAAAAATCATTGTAGTTCTCTCTCCTGATCTCTCAGTTAAGAAAGAGCTTGGAGTGCTTGCCCTGTTTTCTGCATCAGGGTTTAAAGAGCTTTTAGGAAAAGATCTAGAAGTGCATTAAAAAAACATAAACAAAACACTCCAAGTCCTGAAAATGCTAACTTCTAAAAGAATAGCAACACAGCTGACTGGGGGGTTATTTACCTTGTCAGGAGAACTGTACAAAATTCACGCACTGCTTTGGTACTGGTGGGGCTTCAGAGGCTCACAGCAGCCAAGCATATAATGTGTTCTCTGTGAGAGCCAGGAACTTTCATATCTATTCCAAAACTCACTTCTCCAAATTACAGAAAACATTGCCAAGCCAGGAATCTTTTTGGCTCCAAATGCTAAGCTTATTAACTGTGGTATTAAACAGCATATGAAATGTGTGCGATGAGATTTACCACACAGCTCTCTTCAAATCACGAGAGCTTCTGGGAGAAGAAACCCTCTCTCAAAATTATTTCCTTTTACAGTTCAGCTCAGAAAAGCTGGCATTATCCTCAATCTTAGAATACCAAAAAAACAGATCCAAAAATATTTCTAAACACAAACTTCTGGGATTCATAAAAATATATGCATTTTGTAAGGCTCTCCCAGAAAAAAAAAAGATATTTTCACTGAAGGAAAGACAGCAACAGGATGGTCCAGACAAGTAGCTGTCTTGTTCCCTCTGTTGCAGACATCATTCCAAATTTAATCATAACAATTCTTTCCTGAGAAATAATCCTTGGTAAATAATTATGACTGTAAGGAAAAAAAAAAGTCATCTTATTTCTCTGTATACATCTCCAATAGGATAAACACAATGTTAAAAAAAAATGGAATGTGGCAAATTTTACGGGAATTTGAATAAAAAGGAAATAAGGCATTAAATAAATAAAAATGTTCATTTGCTTACATTTGGATCTTCTTCCGAGCCAAGGAAGAGGGTATAACCCCTAAACCCAAAGATAATCATGGTGAAACTTCAATGACCTGAAATTTAGAAACTATCCAAACACAGAGCCTGTTTCTGTTCAAGGAATAAGAGAGGTGATAAAGAGAGTAGCATCTTTTTACTTTGTTTGGCTTGCTTAACTTATTAGGGATTCTGGAAACTTACTCTCCTAAGGTTTGGTACTTATTTACTTGTTTACTGTTGGAAATGCAATTTACTTTGACGGGCAGAAGCCCTCCAGACCACTTTGTGATTTCAAACAGCCACATCCACCCAGAAAAGTTAAAATACAATCCACTGTATCAAAAAAAACCCAAACCAAACCAAATCCAAATCCAAATCCAAATCACAAAAAATCAAACCAAACAACCAAAAACCCAAACCAACAAAAACACCCCAACCAACCCAAACCAATAAACGTCAAAAAAATTCTTGGTTGCCACAACCAAGAATAAAGGGAGATGGCACCACGAGGGTCTCCCACATGACCATCATGAAACCTGATCCTTCTGGCTCCACAGCAACGTGTGGACTCTCCCCAGAAGAGTAAACACCAGCAGATGAAGACAAGGAGAGTTGCACCAGCCCTTACACACAGGGCACAACTTACAGACCTCAGCAGCCGCCTGTCCAAAACCCTCCAGACCCTCTGGTGTTTTCCCTCTTCTTTTCCCCAAATTTATTTTTCAGCTCAAGAGAGTAATTTTTCTACTGATAGATTTCCTGCAAGCTTATCGTTAGCGCCCCATCAGGACCAAGCAGCAGAAAAGCCATCCCTCACTGCTCTGCTTGGATTTCTCTGGAAGCTCAGTCCTCCCATTCCTGTATCAGATGGGGCAAAGGCAGTGTTTCATCCCTTGACCTGTCTGCAACATGCCTTGAGACCTGGAAAGGAAACGAGAGCATCAGGAAGTTTTACAGGAGTTGGAAAAGAGAAAGGAAAAGAAGTCATAGAAAACAGAGAAAAAGAATCCAGCGCACAGCCACAGTGCGATCAAAAAAAAGAAATAAATCCAACCCACCAAACCGCTATATCCTTTTAAAAAAAGTAAATTTTTCCAAGTGCAGACAAACTGAAGTAAATCAAGTACAAAGCTTGTGGCTTGGAGTATGAAATTTACTTCAGCCACTACAGCACTGAGTAGAAAGAAATCACCATTGCCAGTAGCAAGATCCAATATGCACTTTGTATACAAAATTAGGATAATACTATTGGGCAGCCAAGAGAAGCACTTGTCTGCTGTGCAGAATTTTGTGAAATTAATTTAATTTCCTTGCAACTGAAAAAGAAAAGAAGTTGGAAGTTCAGGATATCTACAGCTAGTCTTAATGCATTGTAGTGGTTTGGTTCGCATTTTTGCCTTCTGTGAGATAAGAATTAGGAGGAATGCAAAGCAGGCTCCACACTTCAAAGAATACAAAGAAATTTATTACTAAAACTAAAAGAAAAAAACCAATAAGGGTTAGAACAAACCTTCAGACCACTTTCCTCCCCCCATCCTCCTCCCTCCTTCCATTTATAACATAGAGACACAAACTTGGTACTATTTCAGTCAGTTTACACCCTCTATAATAGTCCTTTATAAGTTCACTTAGGGAGAGGAGTCTCTTATGCTCATGTTATGGAGTTTCCACACAAGAAGCCGTCTTCTCATGCCTTCAATGTCACAGCACAACAGCTGCCCAGGAGTGGATCTCTGTTGGTTCTGTGAGTCCCTTCCCTCGATGTTCAGCGTTCCCCACAACTGTTTTCAAGGGTTCAATCCTAGCTACTGGGGTATTATTTTAAGGTTGAGCTGCTCAAGAGCAAAGGTTCTCTTCATTTGCCTCTGCAATTATCTTCATCTCTAAATCTCTGTTCGGAAACCTGGGAAAAAGTAAAGTCCTTCCAGGTTCCCCCACCCAGTGCCTTCAAGGTGGTTTTCAGCAATCCA
>WEIT01017696.1:344211-397982 GCA_013389985.1 Dryoscopus gambensis
CCTAACATCCAACCTAAGTTTCCCTTGGTGCAGCTTGAGGCTCTGTCCTCTCGTTCTGTCGGTTGCTGCCTGGAGAAAGAGACCAACCCCCACCTGACTGCAGCCACCTTTCAGGGAGTTGTAGAGAGTGATGAGGTCACCTCTGAGTCTCCTTTTCTCCAGGCTAAACAACCCCAGCTCCCTCATTCATTCGTCACAGGGCTCGTATTCCAAGCCCCTCACCAGCCTTGTTGCCCTCCTCTGGACACGTTCAAGCATCTCAACGTCCTTCCTGAGCTGAGGAGCCCAGAACTGGACACAGGACTCAAGGTACCCAGGGCTGCAGGGCCCTCACGGGGTTAAATGTAGCGAGGATACAAGCAATGCCTCTTGAGACATCTTACACGTTCTTCAGCGTAGCACTTAAGAGCATTCTGGTTTAGAAACTCTCATTACCAAACCACACTATCCTAAACTCCTCCTCTACCAGGTCATCATGGGATAACCCACTGAAGTCAATGGAAATATTCTATTTGTTAAGCTTCAGTTTATGGCTTTGACTTTGGTAGACAACCTCATTCTTGTATCTTAAAGAAAACTGGCTCCAAAATTCTTGCTTGCTTTTTAACTGGGTTTTTGCGTGCAGTTACTGATTTGTGATTATTATGTTGGGGCTTTTTTCCTGCTGGAAATACGTTTCCAGTAGCAAGTTGGGAAATATCCACTTTAAAAACTCAGTTATGGTCAGAAGATGGACACAGTGGAAATTTCTGATCTGAGGGAAGCTTCGATTCTGAGTTGCACAGGGTGAATCAAGTATTTATTTCTGATTCACTGCTGGGCTTTGGCCAGAACAGGAGATGTATCTGACACTGGGAATCATTATTAAGGCTGTTAGCAAAAGTCAGGCTGAATAATTCTTATTGCAGAGTGACACAAGAGGCAGAAGGAACACCTCTGGCATTTCAAACACTGCAGTGATCTTTTAGGCTGCTAGACAGTGTGCTACATATTCCTGCTTGCAAGTTAAGAGACTGATTCACAAAAGTAAAGGAGAACAAATAGAGCCTTCTACAGCCATTTCCACAGGGATATTTTCTAACTATAATTCCTTGACAGCCTAAGGCTGGCAGAAGTTTTAACTGACACCTGTTCAGGGGCATTTCTCAGCCTACAGCTGCTTGTGACACTAATGAGGTTGTACTTTGGAGAAGAAATCCACTTTGCTGATTGTTCAGCACAGATTTACAAAGGTAAATGGGAAGGCTCCCTCTCTTGTAAAAGGCAAAAAGAAATTAAAATGATAGCTGCAGGTAACAGCATTTTGATAAAGCTTCAAATATAAATCTGCTGTTTTTCCAGACATAAAACGTTTGTAACTGATTGACCTTGCACTGTAATAATTTTGTTCCACATGAAGCAAGATCAAATTCAGGCTGGTCTTTTTCACCAATAATGTGACTCAATAATTAGGGAAGGGGACTGAAAGTCAGAGAATCAAGCGTAAATATTGCCAGATTCACAAATATACATATTTTGATTTATCAATTACTACATTGAGAGATTTATGCAAGGTACGTTGCCTTTCTGGAATGACTCAAAGTGAGAGGTATGGCAGGGGCTGCGAAGGCTTACAAATATTTAGATAGATGTTTACTAGACACATAAAACGGTCCTGCATATTTCTACAGACTAGTTTCCGTGATTTCAGTGCGATATTAAAAAATCCTGTTCCGTAGATTAGTGACAGCTTTGTTTCAACTGGTAAAAGAAAAAAAAATGAAAGAAAAAGAAAAGAGCAACAAAATAGAACCAGGTTTAGAACAATTCCAGTCCAGGACAAGCCAGAATCAAGCCAAGGGTAAATTTTGTTTCAAACATGTACTTGAATCAGAAACTCTAATTTGACCTGCATTAGGATTTCAATGCACAAGTCTTACTACTTCAAATTCTTTTTAAAGCCAAGTGTGTTTTCAAAGCAGACCTGCACTGCAGAATTAACCAGCCATCTCCAGACTGCAAACCAGTTTAGTTAACATTATGCAGGTACCATCACAAGACCCAGGTACTTGGATACTTGGTGCCCTGCCTGGAATTGCAGACAACCATGCACTTAACTGGTATTTGCAGTTTGAATTCTGTCACCAGCTGAGAATGTCACAGCCCGGCCATCACAGCTGTGGGCAGACAGGGGGACACTGCAGGTGGGCGCCCTTGCTGATGTCTGTGCTCCTCCCAGATTCCAGAGCTGGTCACTGGTGTACTTGAAATATCCCGATCACTCAACTGATTTTATGTCAGGCTCTTGTATGATTAAAATATTTTATGGGATACCTTAAAAAAAACCAAACAATTCAACAGAAGTCAGATAAAAGTCATATATGTGGGGAGTCTAGCTAGCTAAGGTCAAAATATTTTAAAGAGATCAGCTTAGCAATAACTCTTTTACAATGCTTTCAATCTACATTTAATATTTTTTGTCATTGTTACAATTTAATGAGCTTATCCAAAGGTCAGCAAAGTCAGAGGGAGTCTTTCCATTTACATCCACAGGCTTTGGATTCAGCCAACAACTTGACAAGCACTCTGGGACAATTTTGGATGAAATCATCTACATAAATGAAGGCCTAAGCATCTCTAATGAAGCAACATGGATTTCAAATTGCAAAGAGTCCTCAAAGGATGAAGAAACCTGATTATATATCCATGGAGGTGCAGCCACTTATGTATTTTCCCAAAAAGTGTCGTCAGGAAATATAATAACTATATTGCTGAAGCAGCTTTATCTCAAATAGGAAACTGCATTCACAGGTTTGGAAAGAAAGAGGATTTAAGTGACAGCTACCAGCACTGATGGGCTTTGCTCAGCTCACACTCTCAGATGAAGTTACGCTTATGCAAATATATCATCCAGTGGCTTCCAGTATGGTTGTGCTCCATTGCCAGAGGACAAAAATGGCCCATAAATCTAAAAATGTTCTCATGTCAGCTTTTAAAAATGATTTGGTGAGATTTGGCAAAGTTCTAAGACCTACAGGATTCAGTAGATCAAAGACATCCACACTTTGCATTGTCACTTACAGTGACCAAGTGAGCTTCCAAATAAAAAAAAAAAAAGATTACTAGATAAAGAAATCATAGTTTCTATAGTTTCTATAAAATTTGAACAACATTTCTTCCTTTGACATGCATCCTTTCCCACAACTTAGCAGATTGGATGACGAGAGGTTCTCATGTAGGAAGGTGCCACGGAGAGATTTACTTCCAATGCTCTTTGTCAACAGGACCTGTCTCCTCAATGCTAAATCAAACATACTAATGTGCCTTTTCCCCACAGCAAACTGCAGAAAAAACTCTGAGTTTCAGGTTGAGTAGAGCTGAATTACATGGAGTGATCCTTGGTTACATTTACGTTAATGCACTGGAAGTGGATTAGGAGATCAAAGCCGCCACTGTCAAAACCTATCGGTGTGCCCTGTGTGCATCTCAGGAGCTTTCCTTCAGAGCAGCTCTAGGGTGGGCTCTGAACAACATTTCTGAACCATACTGTACATGCAGCTCAAAGGATAATTATGCTTTAAACCTTTGTTTTCCTGGACGTGAGGCCCTCAGTGGATTAGTCTGGGAAGCGCCATTCAGCCTTTTTCTCCCACAGAGAATGCAGCAAACTGCTCAGCCCCTGACAGTGTCATCTGTTTAAGGCCTCACAAACATATGCAGACCTCACTTCTGTTCCTGATTTTGCTCCTGTTCTATTTCTTTGCATCCCTACCAAAAAAACCAAAATACCCCCCCGCAAAAAACCCCAACGAGTAATAACAGTAATAAAGAGTGCTTGAAAGCAAAGCACTCAGTATATGCACTGAGAATCCTACCAATATGACTAAAAACATATCTGAAAAACTAGTAGGGCTTTTATTCTAATAAAAAACTTCACTAGATTTTAAAAAATAGCCTTATAGGGCATAAAAATATATATTCCGTGGGTTATTTGTATATTTGGAAGTGCTTCTTAAACCGCCAAGAATTAAATAAGGCATTAGTGCTGGGCAAAATTCTCAGGTCTGGAGAAACTCAGATCACACAAAATTCATTTTATATCTGATGACAAAAGAAATTATTTATCCCACAGAAATACACTCAAGATTTGATGACAAAAATAATTAAGTCAGGCAGTGACTTAATAATCCCAGTCAGCACCACTTCTTTGCTATCCTGAAAATTCCAGAATTAAGAGACTTCTAGGCCAATAAAGAAAAAGAATGACCTTTTCCCAGTTCTTTGGCTTGCCTTTCTTTTCCTCCAGAAAGAAGAGGTAATTTATTTTGGCCTGCATTTTCTGGAGAAGAGCTTCCTAACATTTCTCACATCCTCTTCCTCCTAAGGCCTCCTTCCCTCACTCTGCTCAGCTGGAGCAGCAAATCATTACCTATTAGAACTCATTAAAATCTCCATCACATTTAAGTTGTTTCAAAGAAATGCTGAATGTACAGTGAAATATGTTTACTCACATTTGGTGGAGACATTATCTAGATTAAAGATTTTTTGCTTCCCATCTACCTCAGCAATTTTATCCCTGGCTGACCAGCTGCTAATATTTGTAGGGAAAAGTTATGTGGAAGGATCTGATCTTTCCAGCTGATGACCAGGTGGTAATTTGTCAAAACACCCACATGCTGGACAGAGGAGGAGATGGAGAGGGATATTCAGGTAGCATTTCCTGGCTAAAAAAAAAAAAATGTGGAATACATTAGTGTTAGGGAGTGAGGAAGAAAGAAATATTAAATGGCGAAAGGATGGAGACATCTTCAGTAATTCTATCTCCTTCAGGGATGATACAGAAAGACTGGATGCCTAGAACTGGCTCCCTCTTTCCAGCTGACTGGCTGAGCATTATACCCTGGAGCACATTGCAATGCCTCCCTTGCAGAGGCAGCCTCACTCAGATGGATAAACGCTTTCCGGGTTTTTCCCNCCCAGAGGTTTCTCCCTTTTTCTTCACTTCACCTTCTTCCGCTGCGCTTTCAACACTCTCACTTTCCACCCTGCCCCTCCACTGAAGTTTCCTTGCACAGCCACACACAACAGCCTTGGGCGAGGGCAAGAAACTTCCCCCATTTTTCTCCTCCCACCATGGCTGAGGAATGGTTTGCACCCGTGCCAGGAGCTGCCAGTGGTGCAGCAAAAATGCCTCCACAGCCATTTCCTACAGGATGCTCCCAAAGGTGTGCGAGGGTGGAGCAGCCGGGCCAGCCCCCCACCCTGGTGTGCAGTGGGGGCAGAGCTGGGTCACCCCACTGCCCCACGGGTGCCGTGCTCAGCTGAGACACCAGTGAACTTGGGCGTGGAAAACAGATCTCAGTAAACCCCAGCAATTCGCTGGAAGACACTCCAGGGAATTTACAGACAATGTATGGCAACAAATCATGTTTTCTTGCTAAGAGCAAAGCTTAGCTACTCCTTCCCAGCATTTTGTCCCCTAAAGCATAACCATGCATGGCTACAGACACTGATGCGAGCTAATCCAAAGCAGTTTGGAAAAATAAGGGGATAAATAAAAGGATAAGAGCAGCGATTTTTGACTGCTTTCTTTTAACATCTGTTTCGCAGATTCCTTTTCTCGTCAGCGCTTTTAAACTTTGTTACCTATGAAGAGGGTTTTACATAGGTGAACTCAAATTCAACAGGGGAGCAGAAAGGAAGACTGCACTGAGCAACTGGATATTACCAGATAGAGTTCAATAAATCAGGTCATCATCATTTTATAAAAGGTATCCTTACCCTCAATATTTGGAATTTAGATCTGTTTGCTTTGATTATTGGAAACTGGCCTCTGACCAAACACATTTTAGAAGCAATTTTTTTTCTTTTTTTTCTCCACATAAGCAGCAGGATCTGGACATATAATCAAGGTCAGCCCCAGGTAATGCAAAGAGTAGGCACCTGCTGGGGACAGCAGCATGGACATGGCTCTGGTGCCCACTGTGTCTCTTGTAGAAGGCAAACTTGCTCTGGCTGCCCGTGGTGTGGTATCTGGAGCAGGGCAGCTGCTGGCTATTCCTAGGAGAGGCAGCTCCACGAAACAGCACGCGCTGCCTGCACCATCCCTCTGCAGGCAAAAGGGCAGGAAGGACAATTCTCCAGTGTTTTATCCTTTCCTGGGATGGGAGCAGCCACGCTTGAAGCACTGATGATGGTGACTCACAAAAACACCGCATTACCTGACACCAGAGGAAAGGAACTACACAAGAGAAGGAATAAAAGTCGTATTTTAGCTGGACAACACAGAAAATTGTCTGAAAGGTAGTAGAATTTCATCTCATGCAGCAACACATCCTAATAAAACCAGCATAAATTCAGACAGTCTGTCTGCAATCACTGATCATCTGATGGGTTTTTTGAAACCTAAATCTATGTTATTATTCATATTCTCCTCGCATAGCAAGAAATTACTGCAGGTATCTCAGAGCACAAGAATCCAACCACAGAAGGGACAGAAGTGTTTCAGGGCCATGGTTTCAAGCAACAAATCTACCCAACAAAAATATAATGCTGAATGTTGATAGCTCTGCACTGAAGAGGTTTCTTTTCTTTAGGGCTCTGAGTAAAGCACTCATTCCTTTTATATTAAGCAACACTCTTTCTGTTTCCAGTGAAAACCAATTGTTACCACAGTTGTATAACACAACCAGAGAATGCAGTTAGCCTTGCCTTTCTCCATTTACAAATTATCTATTATGTTCAGCTCTATTCCTAGCCAAGGACAATAACACACCTTGAGGCAACAAATAAGGGAATTTAATCAGGGTATGTAACATTTATATCTACTTTATAAGAAAAGGGAAAGTCAAGGCAGAGACACACAGCGACTCTCCTGCTATCATCCAGCCATCAGATTTTCCAAGGAAGGCAGCAGGCTCCATTCCTGTCCTTTGTCTCAAATTTTGCCCAGGATCCCACCCTCTTCCCCTGTTCCCAGAGCAGAGGTTCGAGCACAAGTGAGGATGAGGGAGTTGCACTGGCAGAGAACACAGCTCATGTCAGGGAGAAGCACAGAGAGGAAGGGGAGAGCTCTGTGGGCTGCTCCAGGTGATTGATGTGTCGTGAACAAAGTTTATAGAAATCCTAACTCTGGGTAGACACACAGGTGCTGAGAGCAGGCAAACAGGGAGATATCTTTGGTGACTCATTTTCTGTCTGCACTACTGAGAAAGCTCTATTGTGTGTTCGAAGATGCAAAGCGTCCTCAAGGATATGATGGAGTGTATTCCGGGAAAAATCCACAGATAAAAGATGACTTGTTTTTCAAATCTTAAAGATATCAGAATGTTGAGATTTAACTTCTTTTTTTATACTGGAAAATCTAGTAGAAGGCAAGGAACTGAAGACAGGGACCATATCCCACTTAGCTGCTGAAAGAAGTGAAACGTTTTTAATATATATTCCCTCCTTTAAAATATATTCCCTTGCATAATCCCAATGCAAGGGTCATACTGACAATTCTGTGCCTGAAAAGAGTCTTTGATTCTCAACTCCTCAGCTTATAGTCAAATTCTAAAGCAAGACCAGGCAAGGATTTAAAGAAATCCAAACCACTTTTTTTTTTTTTAAAGGATCCGAATCTCTAATTATTTTTCTATTATAATGCAGATAAAACTGTTGCAAGGAGCAAAGGAAGGAATGAGAGAAGAGGAAGAGGTAAAATGAACATAAGCACATTCCCCTTATGATTTGGAAAGCTGAAGCTGCCCTGAGAAGTCAGGATACTGCACAGGAATGCCAGAAGATTGCTGGGATTAGGCTTTACCACGACACTTCCAGAAACAGCCCCTCAAAGTGAGCTTTTGCTTACAGATTGCAAAGCAGTGGTGGGTCAAGATGTCACAGCAGATCATACCATTCATCTGGACTGAGGTGTTCAAGCGAGAAGCCAAGCAAACTGCAGCCTCCAGTTGCTCCACACCACGTTTCTGAGACTTAACCCAACGTTTCTGCTTAAATTTGAACCCCTGTGTCACATTTGCTGAGAACTCAATCACTGCACTTCATTCTCATCAACAAGTAGCTGCCTCTCAATGTTTTCTCTGTATTTTGGTGACTCATTTGTTTTGAATGCTCCCTCCAATCCGAGTATTCCACGGAAAAGCGTGTTTCTGCAAATTCCCTGTGAGAGGCCCTCAAAGTCAAAAGCTCTCATGTCACAGCACCATCATAGAGGCTCCTCTGCTGAACGCTTCAATGCCATTCTGTTTTGTGAAACCATATCACAGGTTGGGTCTTAACAGACAATAAACATCTTGAAATCATTCAAATTCCCACAAAACAGGCAGTTGCCAAGCAGTCGGTTCCGAGGCCACGGCGGCAGCAGCAACAAGCAGTGAATAACTGGAATGACTTCCCTAAAATGTTACCGCAGAGCGCAGCAACGCCACTGCTGGCCGGCACCCAGAGGCTCACATCTTTATCTCCCTCATCAAAGCCTGCGTTTCATCTGAAGGTAACAACATGCTTCAATTTTACATTCTGCTTAAACATAGATTCTGGGCAGATACTGCTGAAAAACAAGATTAAGAAGCAGAAGGCCAAAGAGCAGAGTAAACAACAGCATCCTACACCCTACAAACTAAACAGCAGCACAGGAATACTAAAGCAACATTCTGTGCTTATTATCACAGCATCTGCAAAAAAGCACATCCTGGCCTGGTCTAAGCCAGGCTGGCAGAGAGGTTAAACATGGAGATCCAGCAGAACTGAGATACAAATGAGAAGGGCGATGGTTCAGATAAGACAATGAACAAATCAATCTCTGTTCAGAATTTCCCTATTTACAGCATATAAGGTAAATTGTGAGGATAACAGAGCGAGGTGACCCAAAGAGTACCTTGCCCAGCAGTGTCATTTTTTTCCTCACATTCACTCCCCATCCCCAGAGCGTAATAACAGCTTCTTCTCTGTAAGTTTAGAGCTCCCTTTGCAGCTGCAGAGATGAGGAGGATAAAGATTTCACGCCCTTTTCAGAAAAGAGAACAATTTTCTTTGTATTTCTCTTTTAGAAAAAATACAAGCATCCCCACACACATTGTAAATTGCATGTGTACTAAATAAAGAAACTGTTCAAATGGTTCTTGTTATGAAAGCCGAATATAACAACCCCTTTCATTATAAATTTTAAATGCTGAAAGCCTCTGTAGCTAGAGGAGCTAAAATGCATTGTAAACCATTGAGACAACAAGAAGGGAGTCACAATATTTTGTATAATATACCACTTAGAAACAACTGTCCCCATCTTATGTGAGTAATCTACCAGGAAGGTAAAAAAATGCAAGAAAATGGGAATTTAAAAAAAAAAAAAGGAAAGAAAATAAGGAAAAAACAAAAACACGGAAGTACTAATAAACAGCATGCTATCAAGATGAGTGAATGGATTAGCAGCAGTAATCCTATGGACTGGGAAAAGAAACTTATTTTTTTTCCTCACAAACTCCTCTCCTGACATTTCACTTGTCCATCTGATGGACTGATTTGCAGCATTCCCTCATTCATCTGGAGGCTGCTGAAGTTCACTGTGTGGCCTACACACAGAGCAATGCTCACAAAGAGCAGACACCAAAGGAGTGGCTCTGAGCAATTTCCCAGATAAATGGCTTTTCATGACTTCCAGGTAGCAGTAACGTGTCACAGCTCAGGCCCCGCTGAGTAATGACCTCGAGCAATATGAAGTTGCTGCAGCAAGGCAGGAATACAGGGACTGGATACCAGGAAAAACTTCTTCACAGAAAAGGTTCTCAAACACTGGAAGAGGCTGCCCAGGAAAGTGGTTGATTCACCATCCCTGGAGGTAATTAAAAGGTGTGTAGATGTGGCATCTGGGGACAAGGTTAGTGGTGGGCTGGACAGTAAAATCTGGACTCAGCGATCTAAAATGGTCTTTTCAGCCTGAATAATTCCGTGATTCTATGAAAATAGAAACAGCAGATTGCAAAGCGAAAGGCGAGATGAGAAATGCATTGCTCAGAGTTTAGCTACAATAACCACAATATCACTTCTTGAGAGCAAAGGTAGCTAGCATCCCCATGGAATAAAGGGAGGTGATGAGTGTGAGGAAGGAAGAAAATTGATATGGCAGTTTCACCCTCAGGAGAACTAAGGCTCGTTGTAAAGATAAGTAAATGCACCTCCTGTGAAAAACATGGATTTTAATGTGCTATAAACCACTCAACATATACATATTTCTGAAATCTAGTAGCAACGTGAATTGCAGCATCATGAATTGTAGCTTTTAAGCTCCTCTTGGGTATTTTTGCAGCAAGGGACATAGAGAGGTCTGACTAGGAGCAGAGTGATCGATTTGTACAGAACATTTCCTCATTGTCATTACAATTTTGCTCTTTTCGGAGTGCCAGTGAGAGCTTGTTCTGCTGCAGAATGGTTGTTTAGCTTCACACCTGCAAGAACACTCTGGGTACATCCCTGGAAGGGCAGACACAGAATCTGGGAATGCCAGAAGTGCTTCTCTATGGGGTATTTGCTGCTGTGGAACAGCAGAGATGGACAGACAAGTCCTGTGTGGGTTCTCTCAGGCATATTTTATGTCTGCTACAAAGGCTGCTTTGCTTGTACTCAAGTTAATGCAAAGAGGGATTTGTAGCACAAATGATTCTGGGCAGGTTTATTTCAATACAGACCCTTCTCTAGTACAGTTGTGAATGCTTAATGGATTTCCCTGCAAGGACCAGAGAAAAATGGTATTCAAGGGGTGTAAGACTACACAATCTTCATTCATACTGAAGTAGTTCCCCATAAAGTTCAAGCAGTTCTCTCAAAAGCATGCTTCTTCCTCTGGAAAAGCATTCCTTACGGGGAAAATCACCTTCAGAACAGAGTTTGATCACTCTCCTGAAGATGCAGGAGTATCTGAGCCTCAACTATGACTTGGTACCTCTCATTATGGATGATGAATTTAACAACAGCAGCTGCATCAGCTGCAAATCTTCTTTACAGGTAGTTATCTATACTTTTATATTGTTGACTGTCTCAAGGAAAGGGACATGAGCACAGAATCAACTTTGCCGTACGTTAGGTACATCACAAGCTTAGATATGTGAGGGCTTGGTCACACAGCTGTTAGGAAATGTCCCTCCATGCTAGCCCATGGCAAAACTGAGTGCGAGACACTGCTAGTTACTACATTGTAGGAAGGAAAATTCAATTTTCTTTTTAAAGTTGTTACAAGTGAAGTGGATAAGATCAACAACAGCTTCAGCCCAGTAATCTGAGTGCTGTGCCTCTTGTAAACAGGCAGGCAATTTGTGCCAGCAGGGCCCAGGGTGCTCGCATGGGGACTAATGGAACCAGACATACAGAGAAGCAAAACTGCCAAGACAAGTGCACATGAAGTCTGGCCTTAACACAGTGACTTTTCTTCTTCCTCTGGACAAAAATCCCCGTTCTTCAGCACGGAGACAAGATTAGAGATGCTCCTTTCTTCTTTAGTCTGAGGAAGAGGTTCCAGGGCATTGCAGCAAATTAATCCTGCAGTTATACCTCCAGTTTTAGAAGGGATTTAAAATCAATGTGCCAGCAAGAGGCACATCCATGAGAAGGTAGAGAGAAGGGGTTGTAACAGAACCAGATAGATTTTAAATCACTGATTATTTCAGTAACATGCAAGTCTAAACCTTGCATTCACTCCTGCAGAGTTCCAGGGGAAAATAACCTACGGATTTTCAAGAAACCGTAGTTCAGGAGTTTAATGCTATTGGTTTCTCATCTCAAAGGCTCGCTGGTACAGGCATCATGCTGAGCTTCAAGCCTTGGTGTCTAAGTAGAAACAGCTACCAAAAGACAGATTTGAATCCTTTGAGTATAGAATCATTTCCAATAGCAGCCTTCAATCTCAAAATATATCATTAACAACTGAGCTAGGAGTAGATTTTGTTCCATAATTAAAGTGCATGAACTGTTATACCCATCTGCCTCTTATGGAAACCATGGCAGAGCTAGACTTGGCTGTTGGTGCAGCTGCTCCAGCAATCACTACTCTGTATTTTAAATTTAAATGGCAAGTCAAAAGTAGCATTTGACTAACACTACTATTCACTCGTGTTACATGAGCGCCTTTAGAAGCCCTCTGTGACTGTAGCTTCACTTACAACATCAGTGTCTCTGAGAGTTCTGTTTGGCACCAGAACCAGTCTGAACTGGAGTTCAGTAGATCTGTCCTGAGAGGGCAAAGCAAGACTTGAGCCTGGTCTGTAAGGAACTAACTCCAGGATTGTTTTCCTTGCTCTTTGCAGCTGCATAGTTTTAGCAAGAGCTACCAGCAGGAATGAGTTGGTCTGTAACCAAAGTTGCAGACTGCATGTCGTGTGTGCCAACAGCTCAGCATCTCCCAGGGCCTGATCACCTCCTCTTGATTTCACATTAGGGTACTGCCAGGGAAGTCTTAGTAGAAATAGGCAAAGGAGGGGCCAAGGTGGTCTCCCTCATGGATTCTAATTAAATAGGACTTGAATTCTGCATACTAGACCAAGACACCTCAAACAATGAGATGCTATCTGCTAGGAAATAGGAAGTCATGCTGCTTCTAACTCTAGATTGGTTTATTTCCAGGTTGCTCTCCCACAGCAGCATGCCATCTCTCAGTTAGCAATAGTTACACAGAAAGGGGAACCCAGCTGGCAAGACCAAGATGACTCTTCAAGCAGAGGCTGAGCAGGGTTCAGTGAAGATGTGGATCCTATTAGTAAAAGTATCTGTGTCTGCAGATTTAGAAACTATGGTCCAAAGGAAAGGAAGTGCTCTTATGCAGATATTAAGAATCCAAGCTATCATTTGGAGATAGCAGAACTTACCTGACACTCAGCCAACTATGCAGCAGCAGTGTCCACAATCACATTGTTGATATTTTCCAGCTATCAGTTTCAATTCCTGTTTCCCCCATGCTCCTAATCACTATGGAAACATCAAATTTTAATTGCTGCAATGAGAGACATACGCTACTTCTGCCTTTTAGGACACTTCCGATTTCTGGCATCTTTGAGTCAACTCATCTTAGGCATCTTCCACTTTCTGATTGCCCATTTTGAAACTGTGAGGTGAGGTGTCAGTACGCAAGACCTAAATTAGCCTCTACTACTTGATTCTATTATTAAGCTGCTTTTCACTCCTTTCTATATTTGTGGGCTCCCAAAGTGATGCTCAGCTGAGTAAGTTGATTGGCCCTACTGTTTTGATCAGCATCCCATAGTCATAGAACAGTTGCAGAAAAATAAAATAAGTTTCCTTATTTCCTAAATAACAAGTTGCAGGAGAGAGGGGAGCATTTGTCTCACTCACAGGTACAAGTTCTTTTTTAATTTTGACAACCAAACTCACTCACTATGGAGGAAACTAGGAATTCAAAACTAGGGTAAAAATGCCATGAAAAGGAGCTTGCTGCTCCAGCTGGGACATGTGAAGTATAAGATACACTCTGGAATGTTCTATTCTCTCTCTCTAGGCTAGGAAGCTGGGAAACACACATAAGTACACTGACAACTCCAAAGGAGCCAAGGTACATGAACTCTTCTGCTTTTGCTCTTGTGCACAAGATCCTTCATCTCAGGTGGCAGAGCTGAGCTAAGGGAGAACAAAAACTAGTTTCCTAATTTTCTAGACAGAAAAACTGTCATTCTTTGTCCAGAGAGAGGTCAAACATGAGGGGAAAAGCGATTTGTACAGCATTATATGCCCGTTGCTATCTAAATATTTCACTGAAGACAGATTTATAGCCCATATCCAGGATCACTTCAGTTTTGGGAAGGTACTTGCCTTCCACAGGCAAGCCTGTTCCCCTCACCCTTGTTTCTACTGATGTGACTACTCGAACACAAAAGAACCACCCCTCTTTCCCACCCTCCTGCCCATCAATACTGCAACAAATCAGATGATAATATTCATTAAGACATCCTCTGTGACACCAAAGGCTTTAGAGAACCAGCCCACCTTGTGGTTGCATACAGGCTGGTGGAAACAGATAAAGAATTTGAATTTAAGGGGTGTCAGGGTTACCTATGATGGTAGACAGGTATGCCAAAAGCTGCCATGTTACATACTTGTCTAAATCATCACCTTTTTTTTTTTTTAATTAGAAAACAGCTACAAGCTTTTTTTTGTTTATCTAGCATTTCCCCCTTTCTACCCATGGCTGCTTGTGTCCTGTTCTTGACTCTACAGTCCCACTCATGCTCTCAGTGATCAGTTTGGTGTTCTTCCCACTAAGCTTTTTGTCTTATATCTGACGTGGTCTTCCCCAGAATCTATGGTTTTATGGCACGGAAAAAGCAGTGAGGTCCCAGCACGGCACACCTAGCCTATGGATTTTAATAGTATCTCAGCTTGCCACATAAAGGGAATTTTTTCTCCCCCAAGGGTCCTCGGAGAACAGACCACCAGCACTAAGACCAAAGCCAGCCAGTACACAAGCCCACAAGTATCACAGTCACAACCAGAAAACACACTTTTCCATTTACAGTGTTTGATTTGCATTCACTGCTGTCAACATGAGATGAAGGAAATTACCTTATCAGGCCTTTGCTGAAGAACTGGCAGATTCTCCTGCCTGCTGAACAAAAGCTGAACTGTGCTTGGTCTCCTTAGTAACCACAGCAAACAAATATGCTCAGAAAGGGGGGGACAATCAACTAACACGGGAACCAGGTTCAGTTTATATCTACATTGTCGACACATTTTGATGCTAACCAAGTCACAGCTGGGCAAGAGCAGCTATAAATCCACATCCTGGTGCTGTACAGTGCCATTCTCCTGACTTTCCATCTTTCTTCTTGGAGCTTATTATCTGCTCAGGAGAACTTCCACAGAGCATTAGAACGTCTCTCTGCATCTCAGCTGGACATTTTCACCTACTTCCAAGCAAGCTTCCTAACCCAAGCCATAACCAGGCCTCAGCCCTTCTCCTCCAGCTCCAGCTCTTGATATGGAAAGCATCAGCCACATCTGCCAAAACAGCATTCTTACCTGAGACACATTGCTGCTGACCCCACTCTTGACACTGCAAGCCTGAGAAGGGGTCCAACAGACCCACGCTAAAAACATTGTTTACCAAAGGTTTTATGTTCTATACTTTAACCGGTGTAACAAAACCAAGGACAGCCAACAAATACCAAATTAACAGCACCGATCTGGGTGCAAAGCACTGCTTTTATGGACGTGATTTCTCAGCGTAGTTTACATACTCCATGGCCTGTGAGACTAGAAACTCAACGGCTCCTTGTGGAATTATTGTAAGGCAGGTTTGAGGTGTTCATCTGACTACCTAAAATACATCAGTGCTTTCCCGTGTGGAGAAGGACATGTCAGCAAAGGAATCCTGAGCAGGCTGTACCCATGGTAAGAGGCATGCAAGCAACAGCCCTTCCCTGATGCATCCGTCTCCCATTTTCAGATGAAGGCCTGTGCATTTCTTTTCCAATGTAGTTCTTCTGAAAAAGAAGCTGAAATTGCAAACTGCAGGGACCAGGAATCACCCAGATGAGGCACAAGCAATGCAACTTCTTTTCAGCCTATTCACACTTTGAGAAGTTATTTCCAAGGAAGCAAAATCAGATTTCTAACTTTTAGCTCACAGTACTTTCCTCCAAGTGGTGGGCTTTACATCTCCTTTTATCTTCACATCTGCCTTTGAAACATCTTTTCACAAGTTCAAGATAAATAAAGAAGCCAAGTCACATACAGAAGATGACATTTTTCAAAAAACACCCACACTCACATTCAGCCAAAAGCCAAGCTCTATCCCCAACTAAAGGGAAATAAATTTAGAAAAGACCAGTTTCCCAAAGTTCCCATTGTTCTAGCTTTTCAGCATCTCAACTACACCAGGCAGTCCCATATCAATACTACACAGGCCACTGAACCAAAGCTTTATGAAAACACAGCTTAGAAACACAAACTATTCCTACAGCTTAAATGAAAATAACTCCAAACTCTTGATGCAGCAGTCTGATGGTTATGTTTTGTTTCTAACTACTGGCTCAGTTTACATACCCTTCCCAGTGACTGACATTAGACTGACAGTTCAGCAAGGCAATAAAAATGAAGTCACAGCTTGTTCTAAGCAAAAAGAGAAAGTAATTGGGATCTCTTTGTAGACTTCATGGTTTAGAGAAGCATTTCACTGTGTCTGATTCTAATTAATACCTCTGATTCTTCAATTAGCAGCAACACGTCAATCTGGTGACTTCACTTGGAAATCAACATTTTGATAGCTAACAGTTGTGTAAGAAGGAATTTAAATCCAGGTGGTTACTCTTGATCCTTCATTAGGGTAATTGAAAGAGGGATAGGGAAGACGGGGGAAAATTTTAAAAAAGCCCCAAAAACCAAACACAAAACCAAATTGGAACAATGGAATAAGTTTTAAGTCTAACTTGAGTATTCTTCCAGGAAAAAAACCCCAGCTAATCAATGATAAGTCTGTCCTGCTTACTGGCAAATGGGCCATGTCACAGCTTTATGCACCCTGGGAAAATCCTGCTGCCTTATTTTTCTGCTCCTCACTAAAAAAAATGGATATAATGGTACTGATTTGACCCATGAGCTTAGAGTAAAGATAAATCTATTTCTAAATGTAGACAAGCTCTTCAAGTTTGTCACAGACTTTAGGGTGAAATGTTAAAGCTTTTATTTGGAGCCAAGAGCACTAGAAGCAGGGCGGTAAAAAAACCCCAAAACACAATATAAGACAAAAGTCTAATGGCATCTCAAATGGCCAAACTTTAAACATCTAACAAGCTTCTTCTCCCCCTCTGAAAGTGAGAGAACTCCTTTTTTTATGCTATTTTTATTTAGAAATGAAGCAACAAAGATGAGGAGGAGTAGACAGGGGAGAGATCTCGGCTCTGGCACCGAGAGCATTCTTGACACTCTTTGTAAGTGACATCCTCCCATCATCCCTGTTGATTCAAATGATGATGCACGATGATATGACACAGAAGAAAGCAGGGTTTAAGAAAGGACATCACACCTCAAGAATCCACCAACCCAGGCAGCTGGAGTGCAATTATGAATTAATCAGCCCAATTAAGTCTCCTGAAGAGCACAATGACCCTCGCTCCACTGTGCACTGACACTCCCACATGCATCCGACCGCTCAAGATTAACATACAAAACTAAAGGAGCACAAAAGTGTCTCTGCTGTTCCATGATCCAGAGCCTGCCACCCTGCAAGGGACACTAGGAGCTGGATGTAGTCCAGCACAGACAGCAATTGCTGTGCGTGCAAACCCCAGCTGAGGAGCCCGGACACCGAGGGAACACCAGGGAATCTGAACTGCTTCAGTGCCACCACTGCAGGCACAGCCATTTGCTCCCACCAAACCCTGGACGAAAGGCCAAAGAGTAAGCAAGCACCTAATTTGCGTGCTGAATCTCACTCATGTTCCTGGCCTCTGAAACAGCTTCATTTTCCATGTTTTTCCCACATGGCTCTAATGAAAATCACCACAGACCCATGAAAATTTTCAAGTGCACCTCTAAGTGTCTCCACTCTGATACTCTTTGAACCGAAGCACAGACACCTCCCTCCCCGAGGCCAAACCCAATGCTCAAGTCACACTGTCAGTCCACGTGCATCCCTGTTTGTGAAAGGGACCAGAATTTATGGCACCCTTCCAGTTTTGGGCTGGACCAATGCCTGACTCACCCCAAATAAGGAAGTCCTCCACCTCCTCTGGTCCCACATCCGGAGCTTTTGGATAATAGACGTTAATTCAGTGAGACATCCACAGAAAAGGGGAAGGTGTTGCTCCTATTCCCCACAGTCACTTGCCTCCCAGGATGGGTTTCGGTGGCACTCCCTGGCCCCAGGCTCCTCTTGAAGGGTGAGGCACTGGATACAGCACCTGCAGACATTCCTGCCCTCCCCATTCCCACCTCTGGTAGCCCCAAAACCCCACCATGGGTCACCACTGATGGCAGAGTGCACCAGGAGAGAGGGCACCATGCAAAAAGGGGGGCCTGGGGAGGAGGCTGGGAAATGAAACGCAAAGAGATTCATGGACTCAACCCAAATCACACAGGACACCTGCAGCAGAACTGAAGGCAACACCTGAATTCCCACAACCTGCTTCCTTCTGAGGGAGCAACCAGCACCCACTGTGGCAAACACAGGTCGGTCACCCACAGGACAGTGATGGGAGCCACTCTCCCAGGTCATCAATCAACCTGTTAATGATTAATGCACTGTGCAGCAAAATACATTCAGAGACATTTTGGCCAAAACAGAGCACCTTTTAGACGGGTCTTTCAAAATCTGGCATCAAACTTAGCAAAATGCAACCATCATTGTTACATGCAACATTATGTAATGTTCAAGAGGCATATAATGTTAGAGAGAGAGATTTTAGGGGATACTTTAATGCTTCTTGATATTTTTTTTTACTATCAGTTGGAAAAGTTAGATTCACATTCAAAACAAATAAAATTATGCTTCTGATCCTTATTTGAAAAATAGCTGGAAATCTGAGCTGTTCTGGGTAAAAGAGTCAACACCTCTGTGAAAAACAGCCTAGGTCTGAAGTCCTGTTTCCTATCTCCTGTCTGATTCCCTAATAAATTACTTCAAAGAATGGAGCTTAATTTCTGCTCACTCTAAGTCATGCCTATTCCTGAAGGAATGCCTTTATTCCCGTTGCCCATTTGAAGAGTCAGAACATACTGCACTGCATAAAAATTATCTATACTTGCAGCTTAAGAAAACAGTTTTTGAAATAGATCTAAATTAGGTTTAACCATCTCTCACACATCCCAGCCTGAAGGAGCACCCTAGCAACAACCTTTAGCATTTTGCAAACATTTGCTACTAATTATGGGTTCTTAGAACAATAATACACGGCTCCATGCTTTACGGAAAGAGGCCAAAAGCAGCCTCAAAAGTAAGCCTTAGCCTTTAATTTAAACCAGTGCCGTACAAATTCTCGAATATACATTGCAAAAGCTTCCCAAAACACTGCTCTGATTAATGGCTCCAAAAACTTGTAAAAGCTCAGCTGTCAAGCATTAAAATGTAGGCTGAGAAAAAGCTCATGTAGAGCAGCTAAATAAAAATCCTTCGAAAGAGCTTTTCCCTGTACCTTAAGCAATGGCAGCACAACACAGCAGCCCACAGGAGAACTCCCAAGAGCCGTAGGGCTTGCTCTGTGCTGGCTCAAGGGCTCTCATTCCTACTTCCAGCCAGTTAATCAGACCCTGTGACAGGCCAGGCTGCCCCATCCGCGCCCATCTCTGCCCCCTCAGCCAGCCTTCCATGGCTCATCCACTCGCGTCGCTGGGCACCGCCTAAAATCTCCCCTGTTACTGCTCGAGCTTCTTTCAGCCTTCAAGTGCTCTTATATTTCCCTTGAGCCGAAGCAGGAGACAAAAATAAGTGGGCACAGAAGAAGCCTTATCCTTTCCAGGTTCCTCTTGCTCTTTCTCTCCGATCATTTTGCCTCAAGGAGTGGCCAGGCAGTGATCAAAGCCCACCTGCTCCAGGCAACACCTCTCGGACAAGATGACGTTCAGAAGGCTCTTCCAACCTGAAGCCTTCTGTGATTCACATTAGCTGTGCTTAAGTGCGAAATTTATCATGGAAAGCTCAGCCACAACCCCTGTAAAGATGTGTCGACAGGGACCCCTTTAGCAAGAGGAAAATGCAACATCTGCTCAGGATGAACCTGGGTCTTAAGGCAAAATATCATCAGATAGCGTTGTTCCGAGCTGAGGAAAGAAGGAGTCGAGTTTTATTTTTTTGGTTATTTTTTATTATTGCTATTCTCACTCTACTCAACATTTAACACTCACTGTGTAACAATTCCTGGGTAATTTTTAGTGAAACAAATTTGTGGCCACAGCCTCTGTGATGCATTTTCAATCTTCTTTATGAAGGGATGAGGAAGGTGTTACAAAACTGTTCTATTTGTCTTTAATGCAAGATCTGCATTGGCTTAGAGACTTCAAAAGCAGAATGACAGAAGAGAGTAAATACAAGAGATTATTGGCATTGACTACTACATATTCCAATGATTTAAATGATGGCAGAATTTCTTTTACTCAGTAGAAACTGAGAATATGAGAAACATCAAGGAAGTAAAAAACAGCTTTATTGTCTGCTGAGGCTGGAGTTTCCTGCCATGGGCTTAATGGTGGATTTCAGCATCACAGGCTTTCTGGTTCCCTGCGTGTTGGAAAGCGGAAAAGAAAGAGAAAACAGCAGGATGGTTTTAGCATGTAATACATCGGGAAAGGAATGTCCCTTCAGTGAACCAGCCACTCTGTCCCGTGAGACTGAAGCCTGTTCGTACTCTGCAAAACCACTCCTACAACAGACAGAACTACCCCCGAGTTTCCCTGGGCCTGGCGGCTGATTAACTGCCAAATATCCATCGTGCCTCACAAAATTCCAATGTGTCCATGCTGCCTGACAGATCACAGTCCTCCTAACATCCTATGGAAAGGAGGCATTAAGGCCTTTATCTCCCACAGCAAAGTGCTACGTGGGACAGCCCTCCCCTGGCTGCTTTACAAATCTTACTGGAAGTCCAGTGTCTGTGTGAAGGGCACATGTGTGGAGGAGGAGAAACGAGGAGCCAGAGGCCTCCTAGAGACACAGGTTTTGATACTCCTATAAAGAAAAGCCGAGGGGCTTGTTCAAAGTTTCATCAAAACACTGAGACTGCAGCTGCTTGATCACTGTCCTGCTGTGTCTTACGATTTTATTTGGAGGATTTGGGTAGCTACAGAGGTGAAACAAAAAAAACCCCACTGCTGTATCTGATCTTCTACCCAGGCATAAAAAACAACAATCCTTGGATCTGTGTCTTCTAGAAGTTTGGGAAAAGCTAAACTCCAAGTTCTGGACAGTCCTCACCTAAATCTTGCACTAGATTGGATTCTCAGGGGTCTGGGTTATCATGAGAACACACAGATATTGAATTAAAAACTGCTGGGTTTGAAAAATTTGATAGTGATGGCAAAACAACGATTTTTTTTCTTTTCCTTGTGCTTCAGGGAAAAAAAAATACATTCTGACAAAAGCAGGCTTCTACCCAAAGGCATCTCAAGATTCCACTAAATTATGGGCTTTGGTTTATGAAATAGGAGAGTGTTTTTTTAAATGGTAAAAATTTTTGCTTCCACAATATGTCACAAAACCAGAATATTTGTTATACAACAAAAGGCTCTGGTTGAATTGTTTGGAAATGACTGGTATGTCTAACTCTGAAAAATGATGGTGATAAACTTCTTGGGTTATAACCCTTGTGACAGACAGAAAACTGGCCTTTGAAATGAAAATTCTGATAAATTTCAGCAGTAAGTGTACTGCATACTATGATTTTATCATTAGACAAAGGCTGAGATGACACAGCTGCTACAACATTGAACAATCCAACTAGAAACATGCCAAGGGACAAAGTTTGCCATCAGATCTGAAATTAATGATAAACGTATCTTTTGCCAGTGCATTATTTAAAACATACCTGGTGGTGCTAGTATTTGAAGATACAGTAGTAACTGTTTTAAATTTTGGCTTTTGTGGGGGCTAAAACAACAGCAGAGCTTCTGTTACCCAGTCTGCTCTGCTGTTCATGCACGTGGCAACTTGTGATTTACAAAGAACTCTTTGTAAATCTCTGACATCCTCCATCCTCTGTGTTTGAGAAGACAGTGCTTCCAAAAAGCCCTGGTCAATATTCAAGCTGTGAGGCTTCCTGTTATTTGTGGCTCTTTGCATGTCTCTTCCAGTGTTTCCAGGGGCTTCTCTTAATTAACCCAGCCCCAGCCTCAGACCCAGCAGTAAGCACTAGCATGTGTTTTCTCGGTGTGATTCATGCCTGGCTGGTTTTGCAGATGACATTAAGACCAGAAATACAGACCATCATACTGAAGCCAACTGCAAAGCAGGCAGGTGCTGTTAAAACATGAGTCAATAAAGAGGGATGGGACACTTCTGGCTGCAGCATCCCCCTAGGAGGAAATAAAAATAAGCAGCTCACAATAGATGAGAGATAAAAGCAAGTAAATGCATTGAATTATTTAAAGGGAATAGTTTCCTATCTGGTTTCCTTCTTACTATCCTAAGTTTTGAAGCTGTTCTTTCCCAGAGGTAATGGACTCCTGTTAGAGTAATGCAGAAGGTAAAGAGGAGAGGTTCTTCTGTTTGAAACAATCAATTGCTCTTTTCTCTTGCAGCCAGAAGGACAGGGCTTAGGGGGCAAATCAGGCCTCACACGTGTTTTCTGGGTCAAGCACGGGCTTTCAGTCTCACTTGTGCTGTAGAAAAGGTTACATTTCACTCCCTTGCACTAATGGAATGTGTTAAGGAGGTGCACTGGTAGAAGCAGGAGAAGAGCATGAAACACCTGCATCTGCTGGGTCTGATCACCACCCATTACCATGTTCCTTTTGCCTTCTTTTGCAAAGAGTTTGTACCTTCAGAATGGGCAGCGGGGTCAGAAGATGACTCATGCAGATGCTCTGCAACCTGGCATATGGCATGTCCCGAAGCCTCCAAATGTTCAAAGTTCCACTGTTTTAATTATAAAGCTGTTTTAATAATTATTGTACAACTCTGTGGCAGCTCAGCCCTAAAGCAAGGCGCTCTCTCCTCGTTTTTATGTCCGCACAGCAGCCACATTCCAGAGAATTGCATGGCATTCATGTGTGCAGCGAAGTGGGGAAATGAAACATGTTAATCCTACAGATGTTCAATACCAGCAGTCAACTGTTGAGGAAGAAAAAGGAAGAAAAACTAAGCAAAACCCTTGGACCTTGGTAAGAATGCAGAGAGGAGCACATTTTCTCTGCTTCCTTTGGAGTGTAGATGCTATTCTGGATTTTAGACTGTTTTACATTGCTGGAAATAACCTACCTGGCTTAACCAGTGGCTGAAGCCTGCAGGTAGATGAAGATCCTTAGCCACTGTCAGCCAAATGCATCAAAGCTTATACATTTTTATGTATTGGGAGAAACTAACCTATAAATAAACGTATTTTGGTCACAATTTTTCCCTCGGCAACAAAGGTTCAGAGTGAAACCTTTAATAAAAATGTATTTTCACACTGGTTTTTTCCCCTGGGGTAAGAAGAGGAATATTTTTTAAGCATTCTTAAAATGGAAGCAATTGAAGTTTTCTGCAGCAAATGCTTTAGTCTTACTAATACTAATACTAGTTGGAGTATTTTGAAACTTATTTCACATAGCAACAACAGGATAAAAGGAAATGTCTCAACATTACTAATTTACCTGACGTTATTTTAGTATCTTATAGTGTGAAGTACCTTAACATTTTGCTTAAAGTTAAAATTAAAAAAAAAAGAAAGTTGAAATTTTTTTTCCACCTATTGGAAAATTTAAGCTGTCTGTACTCTGGGTGACATATGAAGTGACTTTGTCAAGGCATAGTGTTGCATTTCAAGAGAATAATTGTGACTGTCAAATACTGTGATATTTTACTTCTGTCTACATTAATTAATCTATGTTTAAATAAAAAATGAGAAAAATTTTAGTTTCCAGATATATGCTCCATTCCAAGAGTAAGTCTAATGGCAATGGGATGAGGACTTGACCATAATGCACATCTCGAAAAAACCCCACCAGCTGAAAGCTGTACCTAGCAAAGCACACACACTCATTTTTTGAAGCTGTTTCATTTCAGATATGACACACGCTTGCCCACACCAGCAGAGCAACCTGTTTTCACAGGAGCAGTTATTACCATAAATGTTATGAAGTCTTTGCTTTTGGTAGCCCAGAAGGCTGCACAGTTTATCTCTGTCTTCAGTGAGTCCTGCACAGGCAATGCTCAGATCCCACGGCCCCCCTCAGGCCCCAGCACACCAGAACCCAACACAAGGTCTTTATCCATGGGGGAGGTCTTTATCCATGGGGGACTTCCAGATTCCAGAAGCAGCCTAGGGCCACTAGAATTTTACAGCTACCTAGACCCCTTAGTTGAAAGACAGAGTAAACGAGGCCTATAAATCCTTACTTATACTCATTTTGATTTTTGGCCCCCTCAGCTGCTTCCATCTTCTTTGTGATAGCATTTATTATGTATTTCCCCCTATGGAGTTCCTTAACTCATTTAAAACATGCTTTTCTTCATACATCACAAATACTTGAACGATTTGCTGTATCCGATTGCTTAATAAACAATCCATCACCAGTGCTTAGTGTTACTTTGATTGGTGAATTGCAAATAAATGGCAAGAGGAAAACTTACAGGTAAAATTAATCTTGTATAGATTTCCTTCCCGTTCCAGTTACAGCTACAAAGCTGGATTTGTTCTCCTGTGAGGAACCACCTCAAACCATAAATCTGAAGCACTCCCAGGTGGGTCACAGGGCAACAGCAGCAGTTTGTTGACAAGAGCACGAGGCTTCCATTAGCTCCAGTCCCACGACTCAGAGATGCCATGCTCAAGGAGATATCTCTGACAACTTTTTCTGAGCTGTAGCAAGACACAAAGGAAAGCTGAATATAGAAGTAAAAGGTTTCCAAATAGAAGTGAGGTGAACATGCTCAAGTGCTTTTTCGAAACAGCAGGACAGGCAAACACAAAAAATGACCTTTTCAGTGTATCCCCTAGGGATGCCAGTTTTTTCTTCTCTGCATTCTCCTTATATGCTATAGCCAGACATGAAGAATGAGGCAAGATGGATTGCATAGGAACTTTTTGGTGTTAACTCCTCACGCCTCTTTGTCTCCAGCGTGCAACAAACCCAGAGGTAACAGAACACCGGGGGGAGATTAAACAGCCATCAGTCTGAGAAAATGTACCTAAAATACAAAGGGATGATGGGAATGTCAACACAGGTTCAGAGTTTGGTGCTTAGGCAACAGAGCAGGGGAGCAGCAGGGGTCGTGCCTCACGCAGGTCACTGTTCTCCAAGGAGTTCCAGGCAAACAGGCTGCTCCGTGGGGAATCTTGCTGCATCAGTAGGACCACAGGCACAAGCAAAAGCCTGACCCCACAGACCTCATTGTGAGAGGGAGCTCTTGGAGACACGGTTTTGTTGCAGCCACCCTTGGTGCAAAAGTGTTGAATTCCAAGTGGCCCAACTCGCAGGCAGAAATGGCCCAGCTGAAGGGATTCCAGAGGAAACAACAGATAATGCTTACATATACAGCATGCAGCGGCAAAAATAAAAGTAAGTAAACTCTAAGAACGGATTGCCAGAGGTGTACATTGCCACATCTTCACAGAGGCAAGAGAGCTAAGAGAAGCCAAGCAAGATAAATTTCTCTCCTGACAGAACAGCAAAGGACTTCAAAGCAGAACTGGCAACACACAGAGTGGGTACAAAAGGAGCTGAGAAATAAAAGAAAGGTTGAAAGTGGTACAAAAGATTGAATTTTAAAAAGGGGAGAATGTGCTGAACAACAATGCAACCCTGGAAAAAACAGTCAAATTTAGGTCTTTGAATGATGTGGATGAAGAATTATCTTACAAAGCCCTGTACCACAAACTGGATGAAAAAAAAGGTTCCTTCTTTGTATTTTCTCTGGATCCTTCAGGATCCCTCTGGGTTTGGGAAATAAAATTGATCTGTGACATGTATGAAAAAAAGAAAGCACAGATAATCTTCCTCATAGTGACAACAAAGAGCCATTAGACAGGAGGACCTGCTACACATCATGGTCTCTATTTAGTGTGAGGAACTGTTAGTAGGATTGGGGGTTTTGTTGTGTTGTGTGAGGTTTTTCTTGTTTTGATTCTTTAAAATGTGACTTTTACCAAAAAAAAACACCAACCCACATATTTTAATGGCCAAAGGGAAGTAAGTAAATAAATTTTAAAAGGGTTAAATACAGGAACTGGGCTTGATAGACTCCACAAAAATCAAACTCATGTGACCTTCCCATGAAAAGGAAAAACTGTTTAATGGCTTTATAGACTTGAACAAATTAGAAATGTACAGAGTTATGCCTCCCTTGAACCAGCACTTCCCTTCTCTCACCCCTTGCTAACTGATGGCACAATGTTTAAAACCATGGTAAACTGAGACACTTTTGAGCAGAGCATTGTCATTCCTGCACATTGCAACAATAAATTTGAATTCTCTTTAAAACAAGTCATAACACAAAGTACAAATCACAAAACGAGCGGGGATGAAAACATCTGCAAATGTCTTTGTGTGCCGTAATGCCTTTCCAAGGAGTGTCCAGGCCAGACTGAAGAGTGATAACATCCACTTAGAGCCGTGTCAAACTGCTGAACACACACCCCAGACCCAACCTGCCAGGAAGCCGAGGGAAGGCAGCTCCGAGCTTAGGTGCCGGACCATTGTTAAGTTTCATTCTGGCTCACAACAACATCAAGTACAAAAGTAACTACTTTACCATGCACTTAATCCCCACGTAAAATAACGAAGACAACTGTGCAACAGCTACAAACAATGAATTTAACCAGCCACAGGCAGCTGAGAGCTTGAATGGTGGGAGATATCCAAGGGGAGCTGATTGGTGCCAACACAACTCCTTACAGCTGGAAAGCTCTCTTATATTAATGTCAGGATTTTAGAAACAATGTGCCTAAAAGCCGTGGGATGGTTGAGCCAGAAGCTGATGCAATGCTTTGTGGAAAGGACATCTAATGGCATTTACATGGTCAGCAGGTGAGTATATAAAACAATTTAGCTAAAAGCCATAAAGACTCTTAAACACCAGCCAAAGATTTTAGCGAGAGTATCAAATCAAAAACTCACCTTGCTTGTCTACTGCTTTTTCCAAGGGGAAAAACCCCCCCCAAAAACTAAAACTAACTTCCCTAACAATATTTTTTTCTCTCCAAGTATGATCCCTCATCATGCACACAATCTTTCCCCCTCCCTGTCCCATGTTTCCTCTGGGGCTTAAGCATATGAAATGCTTTCATAAATCCATCTCTAGTCTGATATGTAGTTGTGGAGTTCATTGTTTAGAAATAACCACCAAAATCCATTTTGTGATGACCAAGTACATTTTGGGGTTTCTTTTGGCGGTCCATCTAATTCATCCTTTTGCTTAGGAGAGTCAGAAAATTGCAAACATCTTTCTTGCAGTCATAACTGTATTCCCCAAAATAAAATATATTCCCGAGCACCAAAGTTGTTTTCCTGCGACACGTAACAGTGTTGGGGTACCAAGTACTTGGAGACGAGAAGTCTGAGAGACCTTCATCTGCTCCTAGTTCAGCTACCTCATTTCTACTTTACTTTTCCATTTTTCTCACTTGTAAGAGGAGAAAACACAGTCCCAACCTCAGGGTTGATGCAATTAGGAATATTAATAGGGTTCAGCCTAACTACAAAGGTAAAGCCTGACTTTGTTTGGCATGCTGAGGGTGTCAGGCATCAGTTTTATATTCAGGACAAATGTATTCATATCTGCAACCACTACCTAGGACTGTCCCGAGCCATTTGCCCCAGTGAACATTTTGCAAAATGATTTCATCACACAGCCAGTGCCTCGTGCCTTCAAAACGGAGGTAAGCAGTAACCCATGACTGAAAAATGTCTGGTGGTAGTGGTGGGGTTTGGAGGGGAAGCTCACTGGTTTGCATTAGGAGATGCATTATTAAATTAGCATCCTTAGCAATGCATGAGAAGCACTTCAGTACACTGGGCAGATTTATAAACCATTTTACTGCGTTCAAAACCTAATCTTCACATCTGCTTTGTTCTCCACGTTAGCTGTGAGATAGAGCGTTGGAACAGTGATTACAGAGGGTTTCTGCCAAAAGCAGGTTCTGCTGCCTGCAGGTATCATAAAACCACATACCATGCCTGCTCCTTTCCTCTGGTAAGCTCATCCTGCACTCGGTGATGCAGTTTCCAGATGTCATTAACCTCAGTTCGCTTGTTATTCCCTCTGCTCCCCCACCCTGGCCCTGTCTGAATTGCGCTTTTTTTAACATTGTCAGAGGATTTCTAGTGCTTCCAAAGGATGCACACACCCCACAGGCTCCCTGTAGCTGCTGCTGCAGAGCAGCTGTTCCCAGAGATGTTCAATAGTATAGAAATGCATGAATCTTCACCCTGTACAGCACCTGCCAGGTCATTTCACTCAGAAATGTCAATTCGGCTTAATTCACACCACTTTCCTCTGCTGCCATGGGTGGTGGGATGGGGAGTCACCTGTGGCAGTGCAGCACAGAAACCCATGTGCTCCACTGAGGGAAAGGTCAGCTTTCAGTCTTGCAGGGGCTTCTGAGAGCAGCAGCAAAGTTAAGACAAAACCCCGTGTGGGAACAAGAAAGCTCAGTGAAAATGCACATTTGAGTAGAACTTGGGGTGACCATCCATAAGCAGGGTCAGACACACAACTACAGCAATCCACACGTCCGCGTGCAGCTCGCAGACTCGTCACTTAGCAAATGGTGACATTCCATCTCTCCTCACTCTTCTTTTAACTGGCAATTCCCACTCTCAGAGGGGCACGGGCAAAAAGTTGCTTTGGGCCCTAAGACTGCATTAAAAATCCAGGTTTCTACAACTTTCTAAACACTTGAGACATACCCAAGTCAAAGGCGGCTGTTGCCTTATTTACCTCACCCCTGTGGAATTCTGAAGTCTACCGTGGTTATTTATAGACAAATATTCATTTCTCCATTATTCAGCATTTTTGCAATCCAAGCATCCTCTGGTAGCAGCCCAACTTCCAAAATCCTAAGAGCCATACTCACAGTTACATTTCTTGACAAACACAATCATGTAATTATGTGGTGGCAGTTATTCCAAAATATTTTAAGTACCAGGAAACGTGGGAACAACATAAAATAAATAGCATATTACAGAATAATAATAATATGAATCACACAGTACATTTTTTACATTAGCTATGTGTAAATGATCCAGTTTAAAGTTTAGCTGAGGCTGCTGCAATCTCTTCATTTTAACTGATCTGGAGTGCCCCCAAGAATAATATGTCCTGACTGTGAGTCAAGGTGAGACAACTTGTGTAAAGTCTTAGATGTTATTTCTGTCCATGGTTCTCCTTTTCTGCTTTTCATCCCCTGCCCTTTTGGATCCTAGGGGGTTGTTCTGGCCAAGGAAAAGTTGTGTTTTCCCACAGCCTGCGCTGCTTGGGTGGGGACTGCAGTGTCCTTGCAGGTGGCCTGAACCCTGGGGGTTTGCTCCAAGCACACCAAAGTTTTCCAAGAGGACATCACCTCACCATGAAGCTGTTTCCAGGATCCTGTAGCAGCAGAGGATAAAGGATTCTCACATAACTTCTTCAGCTTCTAAACACCGTTTGAAACAAGCTGATTTCATTCCAGAAGCCAAACCATCTCGATTTAGAATATTCTCAGCAATTCTACGTTCAGCCATCTCTTTTAAACTTGAGCTTGTTAGCAAACAAGGCAACTTAAAATATCAGTGTTTGGAGTTGGTGGATGAACAAATACTTCAGGAAAACAGGAAATGGTCCTAACAGGTACTTAAAGAACCTTTGTCTTTGCACCACGGCTGGAAATATGACCCAGAACTGTAATCTTTAATGATAAAAAAAGGTTAAAATCTTGCAAAATGCTCTTCCACACTTTTGATTACATGAAACCCTTGTTCTAAAACTCACCTGCTTCCTTTCTTGATGCACCGCAGAGAGCACTGCAGGACAGGGATTGATGTCCCCCTACTTCACTGCTTCCCCACATGTGCTGTAGACCAAAACCAAACCCTGGCAGCCCTTAGAGGTATAATCTTTTGAGCATTTTGAAAATCAGAACACCTACAAAAGATAACCGAGGGATTCAAGAATCCAGAGCTAAGGAGTTGAAAGAAATCTTCAGCTAATTCACCTCACTGGCATGTCTGATACCAACCATAATATATCTTAAATGATGCTCAAGAAAAAAGTCAGAGATGCTTGAAATCATAGACTTTTTTAAAAGTTTACCCTGCAGCTTTTAGTTAAATATTCAGCCTTAATGTTGACCTTGTTCATGTCCTTGGTCTCCATTACTAAGAAGACTTGGCTTTCTTTCACCTAATTACTTGCAAATAGACACAAGGAGCTGAAGAAAAACATCAGGTATCAGAAGACTGAAAGAAAAAGACAGGAATTGTCTATTTTATTCTCTCTTCCACTTGTTGTTGTGATAATGCTTTATCAGTAACCTTCTACCAGCAGAGAAATCAAAATGAAGAGTTTGTGGCAGGATCTCAGCTGTGGAAGAAAGGGAGGGAAATGTCAGTCAAAGCAGCAGCTTCTGCATGTTCCAAACTGCTCAGAGACACACAAAAGGAGTGGGGGAGCTTCCTCTGACACCAAGGAACACAATCCATGCTGGAGGAATTATAACTGGTCCTACTGCTCCTGCCAACATGAGGGGAGCTGATGAATGGAACTGGAGCTCAGCAGTACCCAGGATTTATTTTCTAGCATCGTAATATGTCAGACGAAAAAGACAGGCAGGCTCTTGTGCCAAATTATTATTACAGTGCCAAATGGAAGGAGCAAGCTGAGCAAACAGGGTCAGACGAAGCATTTCTGGAGATAAAGACTTCTCCCCCTCAGCTTGTATACAGTGTAAGGGCGTAGTTGATCCAGAGCTGCTCTGGCTGCCTTAGGACTGCAAAACCTCCCACATCTGCTATTCCGACACCCTTAATGAGTCTAGCAGGCTGCTTCACAAAAGTTCCAGCACAAAATCGGACTCCTCAGTAAAACACAAGCAAAACTCACCAAATA
Source organism: Dryoscopus gambensis (assembly GCA_013389985.1). Lineage (NCBI taxonomy): Eukaryota > Metazoa > Chordata > Aves > Passeriformes > Malaconotidae > Dryoscopus > Dryoscopus gambensis. The sequence goes on from WEIT01017696.1 coordinate 374,903, forward strand.
CTCACAGAATCTGTGATATCTCTGCATCCTTCCTTCCTCCAGTATTAGGACAACTTATTTTTTCTATACTCTTCACTTTTCTCTGACTGAAACAGAGAGGCCCAGAAGAACACTAAATGTCCTTTGAACTGGGAGGCAGGGGGAGAATTTAATTTTTAAGAAAGTATTAAAAATATTACAGAGATATTTTGTTTGCTTCTCAAGGTTCCACAGGACATTTGTACAACAAGATAAAGATACAGGAAAGCAAGCTAAATTTGCTTAGACATTTATTCTCATTAGTGAACACAGTGGGATAAATAGCACACGTCACAAATGTCTGAACACCATAAAATGGGAAATCTAAAGTATATAGGAAAAATATCTTAACTGTTGACTTTTGAATTTTACCTGATTTGCTAGGTCTATTTCCAACAAGAACAGCTCTGAGTTACTTATACAAGGCAGTCACACATTATTAAAGTATCCCTTGTTATGCTTTTTACTGTTTTGTCAAACCTAAAGCATGAAAATCTTTATGCTCCAGGTGTGGTTGGCATTTTTACTTTCCACAGCCGAGCATAGTGTCACGGGCACATATTTCTCCAGAACCAAAAGAAGGATCTAGTAACACCTGCAGCTCTTCATGGAGCAAATCAAAACACAGAAGAGCACAGATGGAGATTCTTCTCTGTCTATACACGGCACTAAACAAATTCGAGCCTGTTTTGGTTTGCTCAGTGCTCTTGAAATAAAAAGCAGCTCTAAATTCAGACCTCGAGTTACAGACAAGCATTCAAAGATGCTCAGACTGTGACGAAGTTTAATCTTTTGCAGGGAAGGTAAGATGGCAAATAGGGTTTCTTGAAAGAAAGGAAGTGAGGAACGCTGAATTAAAGATCTGAGTTGGGGAGAGCAAGAAAGGAACCTTAAACACCAGCATCAGGATGGAATGCCAGCCTGGATTACACATCCAGAGTATCTGAAGTGCTGCACAGTATCAGAGACATGGGGAAAGAAGTAAACCAAAGGGCTGGGGGGATGAGCCCTGCTGCAATCTGAGCACAGGGAAATTGGAAAACAGGCTCCGAGGAAGGCGTGGGATCATTTTGAGCATTACAGAGGACCTAAGTACTCCAAACTAGTTACTGCAGGTAACTTTCTGATAAGAATGAATATCCTACTATGTTTTTGGAAGGATTTATCCCTTTGCCAAGTGAGATGCACGCAGATGCAGGAAGAGAATTCCTTTTGATGATGTAGTTTGGTGATCAAACTACAGCTGTGCAGACTTAGTTAACTAGACCCCACCTGAAGACCTGAAAGGAGCCAGCTTGCACAGGTTTTTATCTATAGGACAGGGCTCAGCCATCTACCTTGAGGTGAGGTGAATCAGCACGGGGGAGTGAGTTCTCACGGCTCTCCTGCCTGCCAGAGCAGGCTCCATGAGTGGATGAGATGCGTGATGGAGATGTCTCAAAGCAGGGAGGGGGACTTGCACCATCATGTCCCATTAATCCCAGCAATAGCTGAGTGGCACCAGCAGCGTTAGAAGCCAGGGTGTGCAGGGACCTTTTGTTTTCCTTTTCAGGGACAGGAGCCAGCTCCCACCCCAGGCAGCGTAGCTGTCAGCTGCAGAAACCCAGAATTAGAGCTGGCTGAAAATAACCCCTCCCCTCCTCTCGGGAGCTGGTGCAGCATCATTCCCCACTCAAAAGCTGTTCACCAGCTTTGGGAAAAGAGCAAAGCCTATGTGCATGAACTTTCAGAATGCAGTTTATATAATGCTTTACCAGCCTTTTGGAGAGAAAGGGCAGCAGTTGTGGAAGTTCTGGAAGTGTTTTGCAGCACGTATCAGGTTGGGAACAAACACAAGGGAAAGCTCCTCTTTCAAGAATGCTCTCCTTTCTTTCTGCCACCAAAACCATGCCAGCTGAAACCAAATTAGAAATGTATGATATAGCTCCCACAGGTGGGGATGTTCAGATCTGAGATGATGACTGGCAGTTGCAGAGCTGAACTACACCTACAAAATCAGAAAGAAGGTTCATGCAGCAGCATCCATCCGCTTGGCTTCTTCTGATCCAGGCTGCTGTCTGGGGATATCTTTAATTTATAATCCTCATTATAGATTGCAAGAAAAATAAATAAATAAAAAAGAAACAAAAAGACAAAAAGAGACAAGGTGATCTTCTCCCAAAGAAGCAGGGGAACAACTCAACCCATCACTTCCATCCCTTCTTCACAACTTAGTGCAAGTCTGAACTTCTTTGCGGTTAAAAAAAAAAAAAGAAGGAAGGAAGAAAAAGAATCAATATGTTTCAATACAGTTGCCTTTTGCTCCTGTCTCCATTCTGTTCTCCACTGAAAGGCATGGAAGATGTGCCTAAATAACACAAAATTACTGTTCTTCCTCCCATGCTCCCAGCAAGACAGGAAACACTATGGCCTCATGAGAATAGTTTTCAAAAAACAACTGTGGCTGATCCTGCACTGAGCTCCATGGAAACAACAATGGAACTCATTGCTGGACTGTAGCCTAAATCTGGGGCTTAGCTCCATTTTTTGGAGTTAGTTCTCATTTTGTCCAAAACAGCCTACACATCTCTGGTACAGCTCTGCTGATCTGTCAGGAGCTAAGCTGAGCCCTCCAGCTTCTTTCTAAACAAGATACCAAGCAGCCATGAAATGGTAATGACTTTCAGTATTCAGCCCAGTAACCCACAGGAGGAATGCAGGTAAAACTTTGTTGACTAATGCTGCATTATGTAAAGCCAGGATCAGATAAGTGCTGATATTTTTTCTATGCTTGCCATGATGAATAAAAGCACACAAAGCTTTATTTCAAAATATAAATGAGGTTGGGCTGAACAATTCCTGTAGCTCTTTTAAAAATTACACAGTTCAAAAAGAATTGTCAATCAATTTTATAGGGAACAATGAATGCTAAACCTCATTCAAGATTGTTTCTGTACTGGTCTTATTTTCCTCGCATAGAGTGCATTATTTTGATCCACATATCAGATGGTATCTTTACGCCCTGTTCTTTGAATGATTTCATCTCTCGTGCACAAAGCCACAAGAGAATCCTGAAAGACCTTTTCAATTTGTTGATCCGAAAGAGTGTTTGAATAGTGGAGAAGCCCAGCTATTTTATATCCTTGACTTCATTATTTTTACAAAGTACAGCTACATGTGTTGCACTTTAGCCAATAAGGATGCCATTGAAAAGTATAAATATGCCACTCAGTATGCGGGGCTTTCTTCCCTGGCTGCAACAAGATGTTCTGCCAGCTAATTCACATTTGCATGGCATTGTAATATTTCCATTAGCATGGCTGATAAAAGTTTTGAAAGTCTGGACATGTTGGCAACCTTCAACGTTTTTCAAGACACTTCTGCCCTACCTCTTCTTGAAGAAGGGAAACAACAAAAGAGCCAAACTGAGGAATTAAACCAAATCATCATGACTTAGAAAAATGACGATTTTAATTAAATTAAATTTTTATCTTTGGTTTAAGCAGGAAAGCAATTCCATTTTTTAACGTTCTGCTGTTTTAAATGTTTGGAAGAAATTGGCATCACAAGCAAAACAGACACTGAGCAAAAGTTTGGCATAAAGCCAGGAGTGGTCACACTTGTGAGTCAGTGTAGTCCAGAAGTCTACTATGCACAAAGACATGAGTCAAACACTGAAAGCAGCCAAAGGCCAGAAGGATGAGATAAAGGATAGCAAGGAGATAGCCTTGAGCAGTTCCTACTTTATAAATCCTAAGAGTATTTGGCACACCTTGTCCAGAGAAACCTGACCTTGGATGAGCAAACGGGGCCCACAAAAAGAAGCTGACTCCCTCAAACAGCAAGAGGCCAAAGCACCAGAAATCCATGCAACACAGGAAAAAATAAATAAGGAAATAGATATTTCTGATGGAAAGTAAGCAGCTAATCAGGAAGCTAAAGCCTCTGCTGCTCTAAGAAATAGGGGTCTAAGAAATCACACAGGGCCACAGGTATCAGAGAGAAGCACTGTTCTGTTTGCACCCTCAGAGACTCAGCTGATATGCAAGGCTCCCTCATCTCACCTGAGATAAGTTCACAAATCCTGGATTAGGGAAGTTATATTTTCTTCTTTCCATAAATAAAGCAAACTAAAATATAAAGCTTGAATAAATATGGCAAAAATAATAAATTTAGGTCAAGAATATTGGACAACAACCCAGGCAAAGAACACCAAAACCTCCTTTCTCCTCACTCAGAGCTCCAGACCCTGCTGCTGGGGCCAAGGGGGAAGAATACTACCCCTAAAAACCTCACAAGTTTCCTGTTGTGAAGCAACATTAATCTACCTACTTAACATACTGAATAACCCCAGATTGAGGCACTCAACTTCACCATTAATTAGTTCATCAACATCTTGCAATCAGTAGTGTGCAGCATAAACAATTCCAGCCCTGCTCCACTCAAAGCTAACTTAATTCTGATGAGTATTTTGTGCATCACTGATTGTAAGTGTGAGCTGTTTTCAAAACTGGTAATAGAAGTCTCACGATGTGACAGAGCTGGAGCGTTTCTGTTCCTGGAGGGTTTCACGGGGGTAATATTTGTGGATTCTAGAAACATCGTACAGATGAGGAATTCAGCCTAGCCTGTCATGACAGTATTCCTTTTAACATGGTTAGAAATGAACATTCCTAAAGTCTTTACTTAAAGTCTGAGCACACAATGCTGCAGGGCATTCATTACCTGTAAATTCTTGCGCCCATCTACTGCCCCGTGTAACACAGAACCTCACACCAGAGCAACTCAACCTCCCACACAGCTAGGCCCCATGTAAGGCAACATCTTAGAGCCTGAAATCATGTTTCAGCTTAAGAATTTTAATGCTCTGCAAAGGTCCCTGGCCAGTGGAAGAAAGCTGCTTTTGCTGCTTGTGCACTTGGACTACAAGACAGATCTTGCCCCCAGTGGAACTCTGCAGTTGTAACTGGTGTCATCCTGGGGATCACGCTGCTGTTGCTGCATTAAATCCTTTCTTACAGAGCCCAAATAAAAGTCTTGACTCCACTTGGTTGAAAACAGCACTCACAGAACAAGCAGACTCCAGCAGATGTCTGATTTGTGGCCACGCAAAAGCTGTGGTAGGAAGCAGCTGAGAGGCCCACGTTCATCTCCCCACTGCTGGGCAGCACGGTGCTCCTGTTAATTTGAGCCAATTTAACCTTTGGATTTACACTTCCTCATGATCTTGCCACTAATTTGTTCCCACTGTTCTTATGAATTCAAAACAAGCCTTTGAGGGACCTTTTCAGATGTCTTCACATGTCCATACCATTAAGTCAGAACAAGAATAGTTCCAGCCTAACTAAATACAGTCTTTAACATCCCCAACAGCAGCGGGTGAGAAAGAGCTACGCCTAATGAGCCTCAGCCCACCAGAACATGTGTTTGTCACTACTGCAGATTGATGCCAGGATTTATTATGTAAACTATTACACAACCATTCCTTGAGTCTCCAGTGCTAATGACTTGCTGCAAAAATAGAGCATAAGCAGAAAAAGAAAATCTAGAAAGAAACCACATTATTCATATCTGAGTGTTTTTACTTCTGCCATCTATTCTCCAGCCAGACTGTTTCTTGAGATAAATCTTTTAATCCACCAGTGGCTGCCGATAAGTTTCTGCATTTGTGTCTGCAAAGCGGCCTAATAATAGTACAGACAGTGTGGTACACACTGAGAACCAGAAAGGGAAATAAAAGAACCTCTGACTCAAAAGACCATCTTACTTTGTACCCTTTGGATTCCATAAGGAAGTATGTTTACACAGCCCATTAAGGATCCCATCTAATATGTTTCCACAGATGATAGTGACATCCATTCAGCAACCCACCTGGGACCCTGTCACACGGCCTGGTATTTCAAAGACTTCTGTTCAGAAACCTCCAATTTAAAGGTACAAATTCTGCACCATTTTGAAATGATTTGCCAGAAATACAGGGTTAAAAATGTGCGCTCACAGCAGCACTCTTCCCACAGGTGTGTAACACCTGCCAGGGAAGCAAAGGCAGGCAACATGAACCATGGAAAGAATGCTTTATAGTGCCTCAGCTCCTTGGTGTGGAGCCCACCTTTTCCAAAGCACCAGTCATAATTCCACATAAGTGAGCATTTACAACCAAAACCATCCTTTTCTATTGTTTTGATTTTTAATATCTGCTCTAAGTCTCGCCTGCTTTTTCCTTAGTTAAATATTAAGATTCATTCCGACCTCTGTCAGAAAGAAACACATTTCAAGCTCACAAGCTACCTTTCAAAAACATCTACGCTGCAGTCTTAAAAGTGATTGACAGACAAGTAGTTCCCAGTCCTCTGTTAACTAATTTTAGGCACTTTAATACTGTCGCCCCGAGTACCCTAGGAAACAGCAAGGCATGTACTGACAGCAACTGAGATCATGGTGGTACCAGCTGCTCCTTCTTCTCTCTGACTACGGGGGGGACAGCACAACTATTTTCAAAAGTGGAGTGCGTTAATTATGTACCTAAAATTTATCCAAGATTATGCAGACCTACGGAGCCTAACGTTTATAGAGAATCACTGCACCTAAAGTACTTCTGTGGAGAGGTGCTGCTTTTAAGAAGTTTTTAAAGCCCGTGTTACATTTTTAGGTACCTCATTCCCAGTGAATTAAATGGGAGCTGGTGAATGACTACTCAATGAAGATCTTTCCCCAAAGCACATCTGAAAACAGTTACCTCTGGTGTTCACCTGTTTTGGGAGTCTGGGCACAGCAACAGAGCAACTGAACACCCAAGGAGAACAGGTAGCAGGTTATGGGAGGAGGAACAGCTGGGGAAGAGAGAAAATTGAATTACCTTATTGGCATTTCCAGCACTTCAGAGGCTCCTGGAGAATCCTGCTGGCTTTGTGATTGATGTGATCCATGAAGGTCAAGAAGCCAGGAGCAGCAGCCCCAGGTAGATGCCACAGCTGACAGTGCTGCTGTCCAGTGGGAACGCAGAGGAACACGAGGCAGTGACAGCACGCAGAGCCTCTCTCCATGAGATGCACCACTTCAACCCTTTATAAAACCATACTAAGCGAGGGCTTGTGTATTTATTTGCAAGATAAAAATATCCTTTTGGCAAAAAGAATCTGTTATAGTCCAAACCCAACTTTTGTTGAAGGGAAGCAAACAGAGGCTCAGAGGAGAAAAGCAGCACGCACACATGAAATTGGCCAGGCTTTTTTAAGCCTGCAAAAAGTCTGAAGAGAGCTGAGGATGTACCGGAGCAGATCTGATAACATTCCATATGTAATTAGAAAAAGGAAAACAAATACATCCTAATGTATCTAGCAGATCCCCATTGCTGTATGTTATGGGAAAAAGGGAAATCTCCTTCTCTCTGCCGAGAAGGGCCATTTAAACGAATTAAAATGTATCAGCTGGGTTTTAATGCATATTTTCACATTAATAAGAGGCATAATACAAAAAACTGAGAGGTGTAGGCAAGCAAAATTAGGAAGACACATCCAGCTCCACACTTCCCACAGCTTCCATCACGAAAATAATAAAACACAATACCAATCAATCACGCAGTACGAACCCATCCTTTCTTTTTAACGACTTAGGAAAAAAGTGTCACCCCACTGGTGTGAATTTTAAATACATCTCCATGTGATCAGACCCTTAGCTCTACAACGCCCAGTTTTCCAAACGCCAGACTCTCCACTTCAGACACAGCTGACAGAATTGGACGTTTGCTTTAATACCAGGATACACTGCAAAGCAATGTGCAACGTCATGTGAAAGGCTGACTTGACAACCGTGGGTCACTGCTGCCAATATTTACTGGTGAAAGTGACAGATAGGTGTTTTCCATGGAGAAAAGCCAACTTTGTACGAAATAATTTGTCACAAAGCGTAACACAATCCATTTAATTTTTCTAAGACACAGCAAAATACGTGGCATTGGGCACGCTCCTAAATGGGGTGAAAGGTGGAATGGCTATACTCTTCCAGTTTATTTAATTATGTTCTTTACTCTGAGGCAAATTTCTGCATTCAGCCATGAAAAACGCTGCATCAGGCTTCCTGCAGCTGCAGGTGAATGTGGTTTATAGAAGTTTATAGAATATTGGAAACTGGTGTCAGCACTTAGCTCTAGAAAAAACAGCACTTCAGTGCAAGGCTGTTTGTTCATTGCATTAAATAAAGGCTGAATTTTAAGAAAGTTGTGGTCCATTTTCTTCATTATAACATACATGCTAGCTGGGCCTAGCAAATTAAAAAAAAAGCTTTAAACAATCTCTGGCCCAGAGCAGGTTTTGCTTCTACAGCAAAAATTAATACCAATAATCTCTGCAAGTCTCTTAAATTCTCTGGACCTAATATTTCCCCTCCATGAAACAGATATAACATGTATTCCCCTCACAAAAATACATAGATAAAAATATAATATATATATTGCATATGAAGAAAAGACCCTTCTTTCAAGGAAAACAAAAATGTCCCTTAACAAAGATGAAAAAACCTGATGGTTACACGAGCTTGATGTAAGCTCAGGCACATTTTCCTTCGTTAGAGAAGACACGAAACATATGCTCATACGGGACACAGTATGGCCTTCTGGTTCCTCCTTGTAAACTTGCTCTCTGCTGGAAATTAGAGGCCTTTTAGCTCTTTGTCGAGGTTTGCGGTGGCCTCTAGTGGTGTCTGAGGGAATGGGACACGTCCCTCTCCGGGTGCCGGGATTTCTGAATGAGATCCATGAACCGAAAGCACCCGCGTTCTGAGTTCTCCCATCCTCTCAAACGGAAAAGGTGTGAAAGAGCTGATCAGTAAAGCTCGTCCACAGTTTACATTGTGGGATGACAAATACAGACTCTTTGAATGTGAAGAAATAACTTGGTTTGCCCTCTTATTTCTTTGCAACAAGCTCATTAAATCCTTACTTGATATTTCTAAATCTTTAATGCTGGTGCCTCGAATTAGTCCTCTCTCCTAGAGTTCCCCCCAAAGTCTTCAGGGTCTATGGTGTTTAAGATGCACCTGACTTCACCCTCAGTCTGGTGATAAAGAAATCTGAGGATGGTCTTTCCTAACAGAGACACACAGGTGAACTTGGAAAGCTCATGGGATGCAGTCTGACCATGCTGCAATAATGACCAATGATAAGGACAGTTTTAGGGTCTGGTTTTCTCACAGAAGAAATGTTTTTGAACTTCATTCCTTGAGCTGTCTTTTAAATATTCCTCAGGTTCATTTCAAAAGCAAAACACTACCCTCTGGTGAGAGAAGTATACACAGCGTGAGGAAACATTTCTGTGTATACTCTCAGGCCTTAATGACTTCTTTGCCAGATGTCATCTATCATTTCTCTCTTATCTATCTTGAAATCATTCTCATGAAAAGACTTAATCATCCAAACACAAGTCTCTGCTATACCACTGCAAAAATCTTTTAATGGTTGCGCTGCTTCTTCCTCCTCCTCCCTTCAGACCTGAAGGCCAGACTGCAGAAGTGTGAGAGGTTTTAAAACCAGCAAATCACTGGCACGAATGTGCAGCAGCAGTGGCAGCGTTCACTTTAGCCACCACGTTATTTATTGGCTCTGAGACAGTTCATTCCCAAGACCCTTGCTAGCAGAAATCAGAATTACGGAATGCTCGTCAGAGATGTTTGAACTGGATGTGCTGAGGGAGGGCCTAATGAAAGGTGAATCGATCTAAAACACACAGAGCTTTTTTATTATTTTAACTTTTCATTTCTTCCAGGGCTTGTACAGAACTCACTCTATTTAGCTTTTAATTTCATCTGAAATATAAAACATTGAACAGTGAATTTAATAGTGACAACCTCTCCTTCAGCTGCTCAGCTGGGTTCCCAAAAGAGGCCAGAAGCCTCTGTGGAGGAGCCCACTGAACAGCTTTGAAGTGAGGACTTATGTGGGCTGGGAAACTGAGTCACAGATAGATGAGCACACAGATAGGATGCAACAAGGTCAGAAATAAACTCCAATTTTCCCAGTTCCTAGGACCCCATCCAAATCCTTGAACACATTCCTTTTCTTGTGAGGGTTGTTTCATAATGAACCATTAAATCCCATCACCGTTCTCATCTGTCTCTGGCCAAATGATATCATATGCTGCTTTCATTATTGGTTTGTGCTCTCCTTCGGCTCTCCTGCTCCGCTCCAGCTCACTTGGCTTGGCCCACGATCTCTTCAAAAGCATAGTGCAAGTATTATTTCTGTTTCATGCAAAGCCTGCCTAAATTTGTGGCAAGGAAAAGGCTGCAGAAGAACTGTATCGTGTGACTCCCAAATGAAACCAGCTGCCTATTATTTCCATGTCTGCAACTTTAGACCAAATTATGTGAGCTGGAAAGCTAATCTTTGGCCACCCTTTGACAAAGAGAGCGCTTCATAATTATTTTTGTTTACATTTTGTGCTGTGAGCATGGAAATTCGATCACAAACGTGACCTTGTTGTCGTCTCCTCTTACTCAGCCAATTTTGCTGCAAAGCTAATTACAACAGTGGTGGAAAAATTGCTAAATATGTCGTATCCTTGTAGCTGTCGAGTCTGCTAATAAGGGCCCAGCAATCAGTGGCACCACATCCCACGGGTCATTGACAGCAACTGCAAAGCTCCCCTGCAGTCTCTACCCTGCTTCCTGACAGGCTGTAAAGGCTTCAACCAAACTCCATGCTGCTATAGACCATCCCTGTCTGGAAACCATAAAAACTGATCTAAAATTAATTTGGGATTATTAGGTGTAATGTTAGACTAAGGAAGGATATTGGCACCATGGGCTCTCTGAGAGTTGCTGGGAGTCACTAATGTTACGAGTTTATCTACAAGATAAAGATTGTGTGTCTTTCAACAATCAGTTCTCACTCTGAAACAGACAGTCAGTGCAGGAATTGTCCCATGAAACATCATGGCCAGCAGTCTGTAAAGTGTAAAGCAGATCACCTTAATTATCCCTTTGGTTATTAAAGCATATTGTTTTCTCTTGAGCCTGTATGTTAATTAGCTTTCCTTCAGCTGCTAGAGAGGAGTGCCTTATTTTACCTCAAGCATTTGAAAAGTTCCTCCTCCAAGCTTCTTTATTCTTGTGGGGAGGAAGACAGGAGAAGAAGTGGATATTTTCCTCATTTTTCCCTGCCTTACTTCCTACAAGTTGTTCTTACTCATTCTTCTGCCTGAGGCTTTGCAAGGTCTACACCTGAAAGTGAAACGACACTGCCGAGTCCATTTCCCAAAGTCAGGCTCTGGCAGTGTGAGGGCGAGTACATGAAAACAGCTATAACAGAGCACTACCTAGTGGCTTTAACCAAAATTAAAATTTCAGTGCATAGGAGCTGCATAGCATCTCTCAAGACCTTGAGCACCAAAACCAGGATTCACAGGATTCACATCTCTTACCACCTGAACCCCCACATGCAAATGGTCTGTGCCTGAGACACATTTGATCTGCGCCTACGGCACAGCTGATCTGCATCAGACTTCTATTTTTTTGTACTTTTTCACTTCTCACCTTTTCAAAAGCCAAAGTTCAGAGACCCACACAGTCAATGATCAAAATGGCTCGTGCAACCCATTGAGAAACAGGCAACAACTTTCCCAAAGGAAGCAGCAGATTTGTAGCAGACAGAAGTTATAGCTGACATGAGAAACCTTCTTCCTTCAGAGGGTCTGACAATAAAGCTTCGTTGGAACACGGTGCAGTAAAGTATTTACCACTGATATTGTGGGAAATGTGAACATCCAAAAATAGAAGGTGGTGGAAGCAGGATGACGCCTCAGTGCCAGGTCTGAATCGTTATGGTCTATTCACAGCCAGCATTCTGAGGCTCAGAATAAATCCTGGAATATATTTTCTTCTGAAAAGAATTTATGGACAGGAAGAAAGCTGACCAGTGGTATGAACGCATTGTAAAACAAACACATGCACAAATCCTGGTACTCTTCGAAGGGCAATAGATTCAAATCTACCTCCATACAATTATTTCTTCATTTTCGGAGGGCACAGCAGAACGAAACTATTCGGAGGAATGAAAGTGTTGAAGCTTTATCTTAACCCTGCCAGATCTGCATAACAGAATGTGGTTTATAGCTTAAGGCAAAAACATGGTTATTTGCAGAACCTTTGGCTTTCTGGCTGCATATCCCATGGGCTGTGAGCATCCCACATCCTCCTCCGGCTCTAAGTCTCTACTTCAGCAGATCTTCAGCAGAACATATTAGTAAAAGTGAAAAACTATTAGTTACCCAGCCATGCAACAAGCTCACCATCTCCTTTGACAACACAAAAGTGCAGAAGATGTCCTTGCCATTCCCAAAATAATTATTTTTTAATTTCCAGGAAAATAAATCCAGAAATAAAAACATCGAAGTTCAGAGCAAGAGCAACAAAACCCAGACGTGAAAATCCTAGATCCTATGCCCACTAGTCTCACCAGGCCCACAGTTTTTGCCTCAGAGAGATAGCTCAGAAGAAAGTTCCCAACTCTTCATGGTTCTACAGATTTCATTTCCCTCTATAGTTTTGCAAAAATTTTAGGGTTTGAATGCCAGCATGTGACTCTCTAGGATATGCTACATTATGAAAGGCACCCTTGTAGTTCTAAATTAATATATGCACGTGTGTGTGTATATATATACATATATATATTTACCTAAGTATCAAGCTGATAAATATGCTGATAAATAAGCTGATAAACATGTAAACAAGTCCTGGAGAGTGTAAATTATAGCATGCTTCTGGCAGAGTCAGTAATTGTTGGCTTTGCCTATTGATTTTCATTTTAACTCCTTGCTCTTACACACTCACTGTTTCCAAAAGGCTTGCTTGTATCATTATTAGTGCTGATGGCTGTTACAGCAGCACTTACAGACTAGAGCCTTTTTCTTTTGGGTCTTGTGTGTTAACAGACAGAAATGCTCTGTGATTAGTTTCACAAGCATCTCTTAGCTCTTGGCGTGACCCATAATCCGACTGAGTCGCGTGGGCTCAGCTGAACCCCGGACAACCCTTCCCACTCTGACTGTGTGGCCCATGCAAGGGACAGCAGCAACATCTTGGCAGGATTTTGGCAGTTCATAGTACCTAGAATATACATGCTACTGCAGGGTTCACAGGTTATTGTTAAGGCAGTTTCCCATATGCTTCTACTGTGATTTCTTCCGACTACAACACTTTCAATCATTTAAGCTTGCTTAAGCTTAAAATTAATTTTCTTCACACATTTTTTTTGTCTTTAAAAAAAAAAATCATAGCAAGTCCTTTAGTTAAACAATCAACACTAAATGGCTGAAGCAAAGGTATTTTTTAATGGAAACTTTGCAATAAATAAACACTTTGAAAACACCTCCCCCCTACCACCCTCTTTCCAGTCAACTTTTCACCTGGGATTGTTTTCTGCTGTGCAGTCACCTTCACCTTATCCCATTGGACGTGTCAGGTCAGACCTGAAACGGCCAGGGAGGCTTTTGCAAAGATGAAATAAAGGGAATAGAGGCAGGCACAGAACAGATAGTTGCTGGTGCAATCTAAAAGACAGGAATAAAATGTAGCCTGAAAAGATTTTTGATCCTTCTGCTTTGCCACTAAACTTTCAGAGCATAGCTAAACCTTCAGTGGCAATGCTCTTTGGGATGTACAGCCTGAAGCTCCAGCTTGCACGGACAGGGTTTACAGCCAAGAATTACCACCACAACAGATCCAATCCAGCCGTGTCNCTTTGGGATGTACAGCCTGAAGCTTCAGCTTGCACGGACAGGGTTTACAGCCAAGAATTACCACCACAACAGATCCAATCCAGCCGTGTCTTGGTGGACACAGCCATTACACTGTTCCTAGCAGTGCTACAATATTTCACAGAGAAGAAAAAGTTCCCAAAGGAACTGAAGATTTCACTCGTATGTCTATCCCCAGACACCACTCTTGAACTCTCTTGAAAACATCTTGCTCCTTAGAGCCTGTAATTAAGTGTTTTCAGTCTTGCATTTTTATTATTCCCATTTTATCCTTCCAATAAAGTTAATAAATAGTAAAGTTTAACAGTACAATAAAATTTTCCCTCACAGCTTTAGTTAGTGTCTCTTAAGTCAATCTCAATATACAAATTTACTACAACCAATGCAACACGAGTGGAAGCTTTTATTCTTTCAGTGTGCCCATTTGAACAGCAGAAATTTTAAACCCAGTAAGATTCTTTATAAATTTTGTGAGTTTTTCTGTTTTGCAACAAATGCAGGAGTTTTCTCCATTGTTTTCCAAGTCACTATGACTAGGCTCAACATTTCCAACTTGGTTCTCCTGGTGTTACTGCACATGGGAGTTCTGATTTTTCATTGCTGTGATCTGTGAAAACTCTTGTGCCGAGAGCCTTTTGGCCCAGACTCCCAGATTATAGAACTCAGCACACCACTGGCTCATCACAGAGAAGGTTTCTCTTCAACAAATTTTCACACAAAAACCTTGCAAACAGAGGTCAGCATTAAGTATTTGACTAATTTCCGGCTGAGAGCAGAGAAATAACTTCCACAGGCTACTTTTTACAAGAACACTTAAACAAACTGAACAATTCCAACTGACACCAGCATTGTTTTCAAGAAGTTTTGAGGGCGACTTTGTGACACACTTACTTGGCCATTACTATTTTGACTCCCATGAAGAGGCTTTACTCAGAATCACAGAATGGTTTGGGCTGGAAAGAAGATCATCATTGTGGATTATCCATTAAAGATCATCCAAGTCCACTTCTGTGGGCAGGGACACCTTCCCCTAGACCAGGTTGCTCAGAGCTCCATCCAGCCTGGCCTTGAACACTGCCAGGGATGGGCATCCACAACTTCTCTTAGGCTGAAGTTACTCTACATAACAGTAGCTTCTAACACCTACTTTTGTCCAAAACGGGAAAATGAGTTTGAATCATCAGGTTACTCTAATTAGTTTAGAGATCCAATATATCGACAAGAATAGGGAGCAAAACAAGTCCGGTGCTGTTATGTACACCAGGGCTGAAATTTCACGTAGTGATAACAAATGATAAAAGGCCATAGATCCTTGCTTCAGCGTGATATTTTTGGTCTGCCGGGTTGCAGGAACTGATCCAGTTACTAAGATAAGTTTACTCCTTTACAGACCTAATTTCTAAGCCTTAACTCACCTTTGACACAGCAGATTAAGTGCTAGCGAGTGCCAAGCCATTTGGCGTTGTGCTTTGCTGCTCCTCACAGCAGAAGCACTTACTTTAACTTGTACAACAATCAGACTGATGATTATGGGAGGAAGCCTTTTATTATATGGAATTACAGGCTGATGATCCAGACTGACTCTCTCCACCAGCAGCCAGGCCCTCTTTCTCTACACGAAAAGAAATCCAGCTTGTACTGAATTGCATTGCAAGCACTTAGAGGCAGCATTTGACCACAATAATCCTTCGTCTGCCACCTCTGACCTGCCCCTGGTATCCCAGCCACAGTAACATTCCCGGAGAGACAAAATTTCAGTTTGCTAGTTTCATCTATTAGGGACATGGAAGCAATTTGCTGCAAACCATTTAACATCCTCAAGCTTCAGGGAGGCTGAGAGCGTGCAAGGTTTTGAACATTTTATTGCCCTGCATCCGACTCCATGTTGGTCGTGATTAAAAAGACTGACTTAACTTGAAAATTAAGATATTTATGAATTATATGCTACCTCATTAAAATTATAAATAAGATGGACAAAGTAAGTCTCTGTCACGGCTCTTGTCTCTAAGTGAAATAAGCTGGAAAAAGGATGAGGCTCTGGTTGAAACTTCAAGACACCCGAAGGCTTCCGCTGACTTAATAAGGCCAACTATTTTCTCATTTCCAATTTCTTCTTTTATCATTTTTTTCTACTTCCCTTTGAGCACACAAAACTAATAAATGTGTTTTTATCACAAAAAAAAATAAAGTAGCGCTGCTGAAATCTGCAAGAGCAAGTGGGCATGGAAATGCCCCCTTTTTTTTCTTTTTAATAAAAGCTTTAATAAAGATGTATGTATAAAGCCTTGCAGCTCTTCAGTAAGAGCCTGAATGATGCTACAGACCTCAACTTCCCCTGAAGTCAGCAAACTATGTTACAGGAAACAATCTTGTGCTGGTCCCAAGGCAATGAACAATATTATCTAATATATCTTTTCTATCCTGAACCTCTGTGATTAGGTTCCTAATTATGCCAGTTGGAGAATATTACGAACACAGGAGAGCAGATATGCAGATCCCAGCTATTTTTGCTCCTGGTGCAAGAGGCAGGGACACACTCCCAATCTTTCACAGTGAGTGCTGGGAGAAGAGAAGGCTCCCAGGGTCCCCATCTGTTCTCCTGCCCCGCCAGAGCCCTCGTGCTGCAGCAAAATGCTCCAATTGCTGGCTCTGTCAGAGGAATGTGGCAGACAAGGCCTTGGTGGCCAACCGGTCTGGCTGCTACCAATGGTGTTAGGACCCAGAAGTCATGGGTTCATTAAATCATTTCAGCTGGAAAAGACCTCCAAGATCACCAAGTCTGGCTGACCCCAGCACTGCCAAGCCCACCACTAAACCGTGTCCCCAAGTGCCACACACACACTCCTTTCCAATTCCTCCAGGGCTGGGAGCTCCACCACTTCCCTGGGCAGCCTGTTCCAGTGCTTCCATGAAGAAATGTTTCCTAATAACCAATCTAAACCTCCACTGGTGCTACTCCAGGCCATTTCCTCTTGTCCTATTTCTTTTTACTTGAGAGAAGAGGCCGACTCTCACTTGCAGTAAGCACTGAACACGTTTTAGGAGAAGTATCCCAAAAATAATTTTGGAGCCAGTCATGCAAACTTTTTCAAAGTAAATGAATCAATACTGGTAGCAAGGGTTTTCTGTTCCAAAAGGGCAGATTTGATAAATTGGAAGTACGAGTTAATAAAATGAACTAGGCCAATCAACCAAACGCGGGGATCCGAATGCCTGCTTGCAATTTCTGCAAGTTCATAAAAGGCACATAAACTCATCAATTCACAGCAAGCTCATAAAAGGCTTTATAACACACAGTGCCTCTGAGAGCAAGAAAGCAAGCTGCTGTGCAGTCTCAGCAGACTTTCCCTCCTCCTGTTCCCAAACCATCCTTCATGGTCCAGCCTCTCAAAGGGCGCTCTCAGACCTCACTGGTGTCCAGCCACCAGCCCAAGCAGCTCAGGCACAGTGTCTTGGGTTGCAATATGTAACCAAAAATTTTATTCTATTTTCATCTGTTGAAACTGGTTGAAAGATATTTTCATCTCTTGTAACTCCAGGGGGAAAGAGGGCGGGTGCCTTCTGTTAATGGGTCACTCGTTAAAACCAGATGGGGCGGTGCTTCCTTATTTCCTCCTCCACCCACCCTCCTCCAAGGGGATATCACCTGGGAATGAGCCATTTAAGGCTCTCCTTGTGACCGATAACATCACATCACCCCATTGGGAGATGCTCCACTCAGTGGGAGGAGCCAAAGCCTCTCTACCTGCATAAAACCTGCAACTCAGGACACCAGAGCAGCTGGTTTTTCCACTGGATTCCCTGAGGAAAACTGGACCCATCCTGTCACCACCGGACCCTTCTACAGGATCACCTCTGCTCCAACGGAGCCACATCTGCCACTCCAGGAGGACTTACTTTGGACTGCTCCCCACACCCTGACTAACAGGGTGTCAGGTCGTGTTCTGACTCTGTCAGAGTTTCTGGGATCATTTGTTTGTTGTTGTTCTTTTTTTTTCTCTCTCTCTCTGTACCACTACCTTTGTAGTTTGTAATTATTCTTAGTAAAGAACTGGTATTCCTATCCCTACATCTTTGCCTGAAAGTCCTAATTTCAAAATTATAGCAATTCGGAGGTGGGGGGTTTACATTCTCTATTCCAAGGGAGGCTCTGGTTTCCCCTGGCAGTCACCTGTCCTCTAAACCAAGACACACAGGTATCCTCAGCACAAGGAGCAATTCTGGCTTCAGGCCAGAGGAAGAGCTGCAATAAAATTTTGTTTCTCTTGTTTATGCCTTCAACACGCTCTGCTCAAAATGGAACACCAGAAAATTCAACCTACATTAGGGTTTTTTAGAAACATCCAATTTGTGTTTGTATTCAAAACTGTGCTCAGAGCTGATTTACACTGTAAGAAAGAAGTGATATTCCTTTGGCAAGTATTACAGCTACTTAGATATTCCAGTGAGAGCGTTGCTTTAATGAAAGCAGAAACAGTAAGAAAAACAGACAAACCAACTATTTTCTCTGCCTGTTGAACTGTGACAACTGTTTTGCCTCCTATCGACCTTCATTAACAGGGGAAATGGTTTTATCCAACAAGTATTTGGAGTAAAAACCATAGGCAGTTCCAAGTTTGTGGAGATCAGCGGTTTGAATTTAATTGCAGAAGCTTTTAGATGTCTTTAGGTTAAAAAAAAAAAAAAAATTAAAAATTGAGACCTACTAGACACATCCAATTAAGGAATAACCAGATCAGTTATTTACCAGAAGGACTGATTCTGTTTAAGGCTAAGTCATACTTAACAAGACAGAGAGTTCTGCTGTCTTTTCCTGTCATTTTTTTCAAGTTGCAGGAACACTCAGAGGAGCAGGGTATATGAAACCAAGACAATGATGAAAGTGGAATTTAGCAGCAAGACAGCCCAGACAAGTGTTGCTGTGTTACAAACAGCCACACTTTGGTTCAGGCATAGCCAGAAACCTGCAACTTGGTACCTGAATTGGAGCTAAAAATAAGGTATTGCTCTTATAGCCTGATTAAAACACTGGAAATGTTACAGAAAATTTAATTTCTGAGACTCCGGCACATGACGTGTAACAACACATCTCCTCCACTTTCTCCCTTGTGTCTCAGTCTTACATTTCCATCAGATAACCAAAATAGCCAAAGCTGCAGAGTTCTTCAAACTCAGATTTAATCCTCTCTTTTGATGCCTAACACTGAAACTGAGCAAAACAGTGCACTTCAGAATACTGGGCAACAGGATAGAAGACACAAACCCCAAAAAGAATCTCTTGATTCTCCAACTCTTTAGCATCACTTCAAAGTCCAAGAGGTAAAAAGTACTAGCAAGAAAATGAAAACCACTAAAATACAAAAGCTGGCAACAGAAGCTCTCGTGCATTATATAAATGGCATAATAAGCAGCCACAGTAATTACAGGCCCTAAAATGTACAGAAAAAATTATCTGCAGGTATGAAATTATAACTTATTTCTCTTCTTAAAACCCAGATTGAATGCAAATAAGTCAGATCTTTACAGTTGCCAATGATTATTCTAAGTGCTAATGTCCAGTGTTCCTTTAATGCTAACCTATGTGTTCCTAAGCTTATTGTTACATAATTTTGTTTGAGAACAAAACTCAAGAATATTGAACTACAGGCCTGAGGAATAGGGGGGAAAAAATCATCACACAGAAAAGAAGCTGCCTATGTCTTTTATCTACCCTGAACTACGCAAACAATTAAAAGCCTTGTCTAGTGTCAAATTTTCTGAGCAGAAAAACCTTGTCTACCTTCTGATTTGGGCATTTCCACAGTTCACCTCAGACATCCACAAAACCCAGTGCATGCATGGGAGGATGTTTGTGTTGGGGGTGGATTTTTTTTAAACACAGTGGGTCAGCACAGAAAATAGGAAAGTTACAGGTGTTTTAGAGGGGAAAAAATTAAGAATTAAAAATACCCAAACAAACCCCTTCAGTGAGCTATCAGTATCCTGATGGTATCAGCTGAACTCACTGTGTCTGATCAAGCCAAGTCCCCACGGGCCACATGCTTAAACAGGGAGTGTAAGAAAGGCCAGGTGAGGCTGACTGGAGCCATTAGGGCTAATTTGCATCCACAGGGTCCTGGCCTAAAAACTTCTAATTACCACTTCTCCCCACTTTTGGCTTATCTTAGGATAATTGCAAAGAAACAAGCAGTGTATTGCCTTGTCTTTCTGAAATGCAAAGTCTGCCCTGTACTCAGCAGTGAAATCCCTGTGTTGTCCTGACCCAGGAGTTTATTTTAGTGTCACAGTTTGAAAAGAACACGTTTCACTTGTGCTGCAGGGAAGAACACCCACGATACAAGTCACTTTTACAGCCATGGTGACTCACAGCAAAGGGACTGCAAATGATGCTCAAGCTGAGGTAATTTGGGTGTTCAGAGCCACAGCAACCAAATGAAAGGAAAATGATGCCCACTGGAGACCCAGGCAAGTGATTAATCTTTAGAAACATTCAGCATTTCAAGTAAATTTGAGCTAAAAAGCAGGTAATTTCTCAGGTGCTGGCAGAAGCGCAGAGAAAGAAGAAGAACTTGAGTGCCAGAAAAGAGGAGAAGTCACTGGCTGCTTTGAGCAGAAGGACAAGACAGGGCTTTGACTCCCCCAGACTCAAGTTCTCCAAGCATGGACCTGTCACAGTCAGGCTCACAGCATGCTCATCTCCCTGCTGTTATGTTTTTCAGATTTATGTACGGCAGAGTCCCTGCCCTGAACAACTTAAAATGGGGAAGAAGAGCACAATAGCAACAGGAAAAAAAGAGGGGAACAAAACCCAACAAACAAACAAANTTCTCCAAGCATGGACCTGTCACAGTCAGGCTCACAGCATGCTCATCTCCCTGCTGTTATGTTTTTCAGATTTATGTACGGCAGTCCCTGCCCTGAACAACTTAAAATGGGGAAGAAGAGCACAATAGCAACAGGAAAAAAAGAGGGGAACAAAACCCAACAAACAAACAAAATACCCCAAACCAGCGTATGCAGTTCTGGCACCGCTGCTTTTAATTAAATCACGGGAAAAGTGTTACACAAAGTTTCATTGTAGGAACAGGAGACTGACTCCAGGATCAAAGCATCAGCTTGATGCCACGCAATATGTACTTCCTTTTAACTGTGCTTGTCCATAAAGGTAAAAGAAGCAGCGAGTCCAGGGCAGCAAAGGTGCAGCAAATGGGACTGCAGAGGAGATGAATGCAAGCAGCAGGAGAAGGAAGGTGAGAGGAGCTGCACAGTAACCCGGGGGAGTGTAACCAAGGGCTGCCATGGTAAGAAAGCCACGCAGCTCATGGGAACTGACTGCAAGTGCAGGCAAGAGACAGCCTACTTCTCACCCACCCAGCTGAACAGCTCTTCATGCCCAGTTCAGATGCCCCACTGTGAAATCCTCTGCACAGAAATGTCCTTTGGCTGGAAAGTCCTTTCCAGTTGTATCTGAGGCAGCTTTCACAAAAGCTACTCCCAGCACTGAAGCCAAGCATTTCATGGGACGTAAAACAACAAGAAAGAGCCACACACAGCTGTGGGACCAGCCACTGCCTACAGGCAGTACCCCACATGGTCATCAGATTGAAGTCTGGTATGTAGATGAAATTATCAAGACCACAAGACAAAGAAATGTTCTGTACCTAGTCATTAGCAAACTAGACTAATACTTCATTCAGCCCTCGGTACAGTTTCCTCAGAGCAAGAACAGGCTGCACCTCCCACAGAATGCTGTTACTTAATGGAAAGCACAGATAACAAATCGTCCTGTTTACTTTGCTTATAATCTTTGCAACAGTATGTAATTAAGAGCATTAAGTAAAAGGAAAAATCAGCAGGAAAACACGATGCTATAATACAGAGTGGAAGTAGCCTGTTTTGAGTGGCAAGGAAAAGGTTTGTGTTCCTAGACAAACATCCTTATTCCCAAAGATTGTATAAAGTAAACCCTTCCCTGAAATTAAAGTTGAATATTTTTAAGTGAGACTCTCCTGTGTAAAAGGAAAATGCTTTGAGTGGAAGAGCTGTAGTATCATGGATCTAGAGGTCAAGAAAGACTCTTAGTGACTTCAGCTAGACAAGAATCATCTTCTTCCTCATCTTCCTCATCCACCTACCACACCAATAGTCATCACATCTGCAAACAGCTGATAGTTGTGTGAGGTGGTACAACACAGGTTGCCATCATCAGAAATGAAAATGCACAGATTTTTTTTCTGCTCCCTGTGGATCTGATTGCAGCCTGTAAAGATTTGGATGAGATAAAAAAAAATAATC
Source organism: Dryoscopus gambensis (assembly GCA_013389985.1). Taxonomy (NCBI): domain Eukaryota; kingdom Metazoa; phylum Chordata; class Aves; order Passeriformes; family Malaconotidae; genus Dryoscopus; species Dryoscopus gambensis. The sequence goes on from WEIT01017696.1 coordinate 396,943, forward strand.
ACATGGGGGCACACATGATGAGCTCTTGCAGGAGTGCTGGAGAAACTTCTTGTGATTTTCAATAGAGAGGTGTCAGCATTACAGAAACTATCCTGAAGCTGACCATTGCAAGGAAGACTAATATTACAAGACTACTTCATGCCATTGGCTCAAAGAAATGTGAATTAGCCAAGAGAGAAGATTTGTGATTTGTAGTGATGTGGCAAGGACTTAGAAACACTAAATCCACCAGAATTATGGGAAGAGAAGAGAAGAAATAGCAGTTTCAAAAGTTTCCATAAATTAAAGATCAAAAGTCTTCCTTTGTGTGTATATATCCATGTGACTATGAGTAGGAGTCAACTAACAAGGCTTTGAAAGTCAGTGAAATGGCAAATATCATGTAAATGTAATAATCTATTCTACAGCCAAGGTACAACAGCAGAATAACAAGCACAGCTGTGATGGTGTGGTCAGTACTTCAGAGTTACATTAAAAGGGACTCCATGTCCAAAATGACACACCAGTTTCTGACTAACATACCTGACTGTGTGGATATCTTCCAGTATGTACAACAAAACTGTCCAAGGTTACAATGTAAGATGTGCCCAAAAGTCTGTGTTCTATCACCATCTTCCTAAGCTGTTAAAACTGGTGGGACAGTGTTCCGGTTAAAAACGGGCCCAGACTCTTTTTGATGCTCAAGAGTTAGCTGGTTTTTATTAAAAACAAATTAGGAATCAAAGACGGGAGCCTGGGCTAGTCCCAAGCCCCTCACAGCAATACTGAAGCAAAATAACAAACACGCGCATGGCATTCCTCACGATGCTAGTCCCTCGGAAGACCCCGAGCTGGGCTCGGGTACAGTTCTTATCACCTTTTCCCATTTCCCCATTGGTCCATTTTGGATTCTTCACGTGATTGGCTCGAATTCCGGGGTATGATTGGTCCTTAGCGAGAGTCATTTCTGGCCAATCATTTTCTGATGGCGTCGTGTGATTGGCCAGATCCTCATCCAATCCCAGTCCTTCCAGATGGAGTCATTCTCTATGATGTAATGC
>WEIT01017696.1:398259-413410 GCA_013389985.1 Dryoscopus gambensis
CAAGCATTCCATCCTGGATGTAAGCTAAGGTTTGGAGCACCAAAAGCAGCCTCTTCCACTGGATTCCCAGAAGACAAGAGCTACACAACCACCACTGGACTTTCTGAGGAGGACCAGACCTTCTCTACAAGTTCACCGCTTCAACAGAACCCTTCAAAGAGAGCTGCAGCTGTCACCTAATCAGACTGCTACCACCACCCTGCCCAGCAGGGTGTCAGGCTACCCTGACTCTGTCAGGTTAAACCAGTGTTTCTGCATTATTGCTTTGTTATCTACATATATGTATTAGTAAAAGAACTGTTATTCCTATTTCTCATATCTGAGCCTGAAAGCCCCTCAATTTCAAATTTATAATAATTCGGCGGGAAGGGGGTTGCATTTTCCATTCCAATGGGGGCTCCTGCCTTCCTTTGGTAGACGCCTGTCTTTTAAACCAAGACAAAAACACTTGGAAGCAGACAAGTGTTTTATCTCAGCACAGTTTCCTATCATCTCAGTCAAATTAGCAATCCATTTTGTTTGCAAATCAGCAGCAGGGAAAAAGCGAATTCCACACATAAACCCAACAAGTATGAAATAAACGAGACAGGATAACAAAGCTTTAATGAAACTGCATCCAGTGTTCAGGGACACTAATCGTTTATGGAAAAGATAGAGGGGCTTCTCCTCAAGAAGTCAGCCAAATAGCATTTGTAATGCTCTGATAAAACACAAAGAACCGTGTAATCTTCTTTCAGCCTGATGGAGTGTAAAAGAGCAACATTTTTGAAAGTCATTAGAATTTCAGAAGTTGATAGTAAGGAGACTTAAGTGATTTTTTTTTTCCAATTGGTGTAAGATGTTAATAGCAAGATGGAAGTTTTATGAAGTTTCTCTCTCCGCTACCAAGAGAGGATCATACGAGGAAAAACATGAGAGAGTTTTGTAATGCCAACCTACAGTAGCAGCTCAGTGGAGACAAGTTCTTCTCAGCCCTACCAGAACACACAGCTGAGATCTCCCATTCAGGCGGATCTTGTGACTATCAGGGAGATCAGCAAGACACTGAGCAAATCTAAATATTCAGATCATTTGCAGTAGATATGTTCTGCTTATTCCTTATGATTTGGTATTTTGGTTTTTGGTATTTTTCCCTTGAGCTGCACAGGAAGTGACCAAGCAACTGGCTTCTTTTTCACACAGTAGTATTTAACTCTGGAATTCCTAGAGTGAAAGGGGGAAAGATGATTGCTCTTTTAATAATAGAAATCTATTTTTAAGAGGAAGTGAATGTTCAAAACTCAACAGCCATGAACTTCTATTACTCAGAGAGGACATGAGGTGCCTGCACAGGTAATGGGAGTTGCCTTCAGTAGCTCAAGTTTTCATATTGTTTTTTAAGAAAACATCTCAGTGGATACCAGTAGTACTTCTGCTGGGGAAAAAAAATTCAGCCTGTGTGACACTTAGAAGTAAACATGCCAAATGTCTTTAGCTAAAGGCACTACAAAGAGTTTATCTTCATGAAGAGATAAAATATGTTTCATTCTAGAAAGCTAATTCTGTGTAAAAATTCAGTGAAAATTAAAGCCTGTGTTGTTTTTATGTGAGCTATTTAGTGAGGATAACATCTATAAAGGACGTGAGAATTCATCCTGACTCTGACTGAAGTGAAAACTGCCATCTGCTCTGCATTAGGATCTTACCACCCAGTCTTTCTGAAGTTACTTTTTTTCATTAGCAAATCCAGCGCCAAAGGATTTTTCTCTCTCCCTGCTCTAATCCAGTTTACTTCCTCTCTGTCAAATCTGTCAAACAGTGAATGGTTGGTACATTTCAGTGCATATTTTAGTTCAGCTGCTCATGGCAACATAACTGACACCTACCCACTTTTGGGCTACTCCCTTTTTTGAAATAGCTGCTGAAAAAAAAAACCAAAAAATTTACTTTGTTCAAAAGCTGTCCTCACATCAACTTCAAATTAGTAGCTCTTCCTCCCTCCCCAGCATCAGTTGCTCAATTGGTTTTATTTCTCTTTGGATGTTTTTCGAAAAGAAAGGCTCCTTTGGTAAAACAAGCCATGCTTCCCCATGTCTTCTGTTTAATTCCACTTGGACTCCACCTTTCTGAACACAGTTGACTGTGTATGTAGTGTTTCAGATAAGGGCTTGCTGCGCTTTGTAAAGGTATTATAATCCCTCAAACTTTAACGAAAATACCACACCCAACACATCACAGCTTTTATTTAAAGCCAAAAGGTATCAGTGAGCATGGACCATACAGCGAAACTCTAATGAGAGGCTTCCAAATAGGCAGAGACTTGAGCCAGTGAAGCTTAAACTTCTTTAGAAGCACTTGTACATTTAGGGAAAAGGAACTGAAGCCTAATCTAATCTTTATTTTTTTTAGAGTGTTCGTTTCCTTCGAAGTTTTCTTAGGGAAAAGTCAGATTGCACCAGGGGGTTGGCACATTATGGACATCAGCACAGGCACTGCGATATAGCTCAGGAAGGACAGGTTTTCCTACCGTGTAAGGCAGAGAGAGAATCCTGAAGGACCAGACTGCCATGGGATTGGGCTGGTTTGAACCACCTTGGATGCTACAGTCAAAAAGTGAAGGAAACTTCTGGGCGTGTTCCAACGCAGACTCAATGCAGTGGAAACATTCACCCTGATTTTCACAGGGTTTCAGTCAGGCCTGGGGAAAACTAAAACTCAGCCTCAGATAAGCCTTATAACAAATGCGATGCAGGTGTTCAGGAGCTGTTGTTTCAGCTTCAGATACCTGTGAATCTGTTTTTCAGTAAGTATTTCAGAGAACATCTGGATTCTGAAGTTGAACAAAAGTGAAACTTTTGAAAAATATTATTGTAGCTCTGATGAGAAAGTCCTCTAAGTCCTTTTTTTATTTTGTGAAGATTTGAGTATCCTGAGATTATTAAAGTTCATAGGCTTGTTGTGTGTAAGAAACACCTTACAAGGATCTCAGCTTCTCTTTATAAGGAGTTATTAGTTCACTTTAAAAGATAGCCAGAAAAGTGTTCTGTATTTAGAAAAGACAAAATCTTCCTTTCTCTCCCTCCCTGTCTGTCTCCAAAAATAAATCAGGAATTTGGTTCTCCTCTACACTCAGTTGTTTTCTGCAGAAAATAATCCTAACATTTCAATTTAAGAAGATGCCTTCTTGAGTGAGAATTTGACAAAAGCTCTCATCTGTATTTGTAAAGAAATGCAAAAAGATGATGCCTGAATGACTGGCATCAAAACAGCAAAAAATGTCATCAAAAATGTATAATTTTATGCCGTGTGTGTTGAATTCCCAAACCACACTGGGGAATACACTTACCTCTGCTTAGTCAGGTCATTGCGGTAATCTTATCCCAGATTTACCTGGAAGCTCACACTGGGGATGACTCCATGTACCTAATCTGAAGCTGATGAAAGGATTTCAGGTTCTTAGGGCTTTTGATGCAATTTTTTTCACAAACAATAAAGCTATTTACAAAAAGAAAAATAAAAAAAAAAAAAAGAGAGGAGAGAAATTAAAAAATAAATTAGTTTAACAATCCGCACTGCTGCAAGCCTGTGGCTATAGCTGCCATTAAGAACTCAGGGCCTCAGTGGCAGCAGCACCTGCCTTACCATAAAGTTGTTCTTCCCCATCTGTAAAAACATCCTTTCCCTTCACAAACACGAGTGCGCATGAAACATTGCCTGTATTTTCAACTGGTAATTCCATTGCAGCATCAGCACTTGAAGTACTAGAAACCTTTCAGGTTTTATAAATAGTTTCTTGCAATATGAGATTTGTTGCTTAATTAAGTCCTTTGGAGGCAGCATGCTTGGAATAGATTGCAAATTAAGACCTTTCTTTTCCTCTGCCTTTCTTCAGCAATCCCTCACAGATCTAGTTTTTATTTTAAAATTCTTATTTATCCCTGTAGCTAGTTCCACTTTTGATGGATGTCAAATTGTCAGTTTCACATGAACCTCTATCAGTTTCTTTAGTAAAGTGAGCTTTTAATAGAAAAATGAAAGAACCAAAGACATCAGCAAAAAGGACTAAAATTAATGGGTTTTTTTTTCTCTTAGCAAAGTTCTCTGTCAATTCTCATGCCCTAGGATACATGAAAAATAAAATTAACACTGCAGCCAGATTTCTAAAAGTGTCAGCTGATAATAAAGGACATAATGACAATATTTGGAAACAATGAATTACCCTAGGTACAGAGACTATTACCCGAGGGTGAAGATAATCCCTTTGGCTTCAGTCTTACAACTCCGAGCTTAATAAAATATTAGTTACTGCACTGTCGAAGTAATTGCAAATTAAACTTCTCCACTCAGGCCAGGCTGGCCTTAAAATACTGCCCTGGAGCTGTATCCAGCTCAGGCCTCAACATCCTACCACCTCACACACCAAGCTGGCAGGTCCATGTTTGGCACCCTCCCTTGCCACCAGCCATCCCTGCCACCCACACTTGGGGCACAAAGCAAAGAAACCCCTGTCTGCTCAGGGAGGTGATTTTCCCACATCCATGCACGTAAATAAATCTGAAGGCACTGTTTCATTCATCAGGCATTGCTTTGTCTAAGCTGTACAAAGGCTCTCTCCTGCATTCCCCTGTATCTATGATTAATTAACAAGGAAGTCTGCAAAATAATTCCCTGATCCTGAGGCCTCTACCATTGTCCTGGGTTACAGTGTACTCTATTATTATTATGAGCTGTTGAAACCCGGTGTAGCAATGCTCCCTGCCTCCCCTCTGGCCTATCTCCTGTTAATGGGCCCATCAATGCCTTGCCACATGACTCACAGATAACTCGATCCTGGACCATCTCCTGTTAATGGGCCCATCAATGCCTTGCCTCATGACTCACAGATAACTCGCTCCTGGACCATCTCCTGTTAATGGGCCCATCAATGCCTTGCCTCATGACTCACCAGCCCATTGTGAGATGCTCCGCCCAGGGGGAAGGAGCCAAGCATTCCCACCTGGATATAGCCTGGGGTTTTGGAACCGCACAGTAGCCTTTTCCACTGGATTCCCAGAGGAAGACCAGACCCTTCTACCCCGCCACTGGACCTTCAGAGGAAGACCAGACCCTTCTACAGAATCACTGCATCAACAGAACCATCACTCCAGGAGGGCTGCAGCCACCATTTAATTGGACTGCTACCAACCCCCTGACTGTCAGGGGGTCAGGCTGTATTTCTGACTCTGTCAGTGGTTTGGGGGTTTTCTGTACAACTGCATTTTTTTTCCCTATTAAATTGTATTTCTGACTTGGAGTCTCTCACTAGTTTGCTTTCAAACTAACACAACCACCCAATGTCCACGGAATGCAACAAGCTCCATTGCCAGTGTTTCCTCTGCCACGCTGCTGGCACTGTGTGCCGCTGTGAGGAAATGAACATTATCACAGCTGGGAGCCCTCAGCTTTCCCACCTGAGGAAGGGCCACCCTGCTGCACAAAGAGCAGCCAGCTACACCTCTCTCTAAATTATTAAAATATAAATATCACTGGTTTATAACAGAGCTGCAGATGGGTACATAGTAGGCCCCAAGCCCTTAATCTTTCATTTGTGAAGAGTAGTACTTCTCCTCCCTACCAAATTATATAATGTTGCAGTGTTCTTCCTTGCAGGTCTAAATCTCGCAATTCTTGGAATCAAAGAACATAACAAGATTGCCATTATGATGTTAATACAGCTACTCCAATATTATCCTAATAGTATCTTGAAATCAAACAACCTATTTATAATTAATCATTTTCATCTTAGAAAAACTGCATGCTCAGACTTAAATCAGAGTTATTAAAAAGCTCCAGATACAAATTACACTATCTAAGCAACTGGTTTTGAAACTCCTGACCAAAAGACTTGCAGTGGGTAGGTATCAGAGGCAAGATAAAATTTTCCTACTGTTTTTCAGCAGGATCAGGACAAGCCTCAAGGAGGTTTATCTGTTCTCTCCAGCATCACCATCACCTGCAGCCACAGAGAACATGAGGATCTGTGCTGGGCCTTGGCAGAAGCACAATTTTGCCTCTTGGCATCCAGGTTGATTTTTTTTTCCCCATCAACCCAAAGATGAGATACAAGCAGGTCATTGCAAAAGAAGTTTTTGCTACAGCCAGAAAACTAATGAGACTTGCTTAGGAAGAACCCCACCGAACTCTCTGACCAGATACAGGGACTTAAATTTAAGTGCCCACTCATTCCTGCACCAAGCCTTATCACGTAAATCCCACCAATCTGAAAGGCTGCTGCACCTCCAGCAGTGCTGTAACCCAGCCCTTTCACAGCTGGTATGAAGACGGTTATGAATTAAAAACAAACAAAACAAAACACAAATGAACAAAAATAAACAAACTGCAAAGAAAAAGAAAAAAAAAATCCTTGTTATGAAACATGGAAAGTTAGACAAGTTAGACAAGTTTTACCACCACACACTTAAAACTTTCTCACTCCCTCCTTGAAACTGGTATTTTATGTGTGAGGAGTTTTTTTCCTAATAATACTGCTCTAATTGAGTGGTAGTTAAACATTTGTTTTGATTTGGAGAGCAGAATGGCTTTCTGTGAAAACAGAAAAGCTTTATCTCAGAAACACCTACGCTTTAAAAGCAGTCTTTCCCCTAAACACTGTCATCCCACTTTCTCACATGGAAGACCTCTGCTAAATCAGTGAAAATAAATGAAGTGAAATCATAATAATGTCTCAGATATTTTTGTCTATTATTTTAGACACTGCTGAAATCATGTGAAAATAAAAGGTGTAACCAAAGCCATGTAGTTTGTCATTTACCTCCACTGTTTTCATGATGTGAAAGAAACCACTTAAAGCTGGAAGCAAGAATCCCAAGAGAAACAGTTAGCCAGAAGAAACACCCAGATTAAAATCAAAGAGAAAGGAGAAAAACAGAAATGAAACAGAAAATGAAGAGGAAAGCTTATTATTAGGGAAAGAGAGAAGATGACAAGGGACCAAATTGCATTAGGCTGGAGAGAATTGCTGAGCACTAGGTTCAGATATCGAAGAATAAAAGACTTCCATAAATTAAATGGCAGCAGCCCTAATTATTGCAGTAATAAATGCTTTTATCTCTGTTTTTGTTACAATGAAGTTTCTAGTGAGGATCTTGGTGCTGGTGAAGTGTTTCTGCAAGTTACCAGAGAAGCAAAACAGCTAAGGGGAATGAAACAACTCTGCTTCTTCTAAGCAACGTGGAGATTTTGCACCCTCTGCAGGTCCAGGAAGATAAAGAGAACCTAGAAATATACCCATCCTGTAATAAAACACATTTTGTATTTTATTTATTGGTGCTGCCTTTCTGCGGCAATATCTGTTTATTCCCTTTCAGACATTCCTGAGTGTTCTCCTTCCCAAACCAAGCCGTATATGATATTTACTCTTCCCTTTATGTTTTGACTCTAGCTGAGAGGATCAGGGCACTTGCAGTGATCACGAGCCTTCTTCAGACAATGTTCTTTTCTTCCCTACTTGGATATGTGAGAAGGAAGGGCTTTTAAATGACCAAAGCCCTCAGCACACATTGCCTCACCTAAACATGATGCCTTTGTACTCCATTGTATATTAAGTTAAATAGTCTTTTTAATTCCAGATTCTTTGTGCTTCTCTGCGTGAGACACTTTTGACCAGGCACAGACTGAAAAAAGAGCAGCAATCATACAATTCCTTGTAGAAACAAGATGATTTCAGGTAAAGCACAGCTTTTCCCAGTGTCACTTAGGGAGAAGAAAAAAAAAAAAGAGGGGTCAATTTTTAAAGATAATATATAAAGAGCAAAATCTTGACAATGAAAGTTCACTGAGTAAAAATCATCTAACCTAATACATTAGCACAAAATATCAGTATAAATAGGTATAAGAAGTTAAATCAATGGACTTTGAACTTTATTTCCTCAAAAGAAAGTAATCCTCTAAAATATGAAAAGAGCAAAATCTTGACAGTGCCTGAGAAAAAAAAAAAGAGAAAAATAAATAAAATTGTATTTAAGATGAAAGTGAGTTTGATGGATTTGGTAAAGCCAGTTGTATATTACTGTGCACCCTTATCTGATACAGCTCCTCTAGTAATGTCCCACTGCAGCAAATATAAACACAGCCAGCAACTGATGATTAAAATTTGTGATGAAAAGACATATTGGACTAGCCTCAAGTATATTCCAGGGGAAGGCTGTATACTGCTTTTCTTGATGACTTCAACGTGTGTTTGAAACAGACAGCTGCTTTCAATTGCTTTTGAAACCTCCACTGACGTCAATAAGAAAACAATGTCCGCAAAAGATCTACGATAAAATAAGATGAGCTTTAAGAGCAACTGTGCTTTTGGTTATTTGTTTTTAAAGTACTTTGTTGCTTCCAGTGGGACTTAGATGAAAAACACATTTACATTTAAGAGTATGACTTCCCTATTTTTTCCTGCCTCTCTCCTTTCTTTCTGGTCCTCTCATTTCTCATGTCTGCTTTCACACCCTGCACCTCCTACACAGAAGCCTTTCCTAAACTTTCCCCTGGTTTCCCCACCAGTCACAGTTCCACTTTCCTTTCAATTTACTAAAGATCAGCAATAAATTCATTCTCTCAAAGCACTCTTATCAGGCTTTATAGATTATCAGGCTAAGGAAGAAGTAAGAAAACGTAGAAGAGAATGTGTACTAGGAGGAAACATTGCAATTTAATTTTCACAACCAAAAGGCCTAGAAGTATAATACTTTCTTATTAAAAATCCACAGCTGACATCCAGGTAGTGTTTATATTCTATGAGGGTCACACAAATACATTAGGAAGGCTTGAACATATCTCCAGCTAAAGAAATAGCTTGAAGATAAAGAACAAATTATGCCAAAATTGAGGGACAAATGGCAGTACGCCCTGCTCACAATCCAGGGAAAGGTGGAGCCTGAGATCTTCATTTTTTTATGACAGCAGACAGTTTTCCAAGCTTTCTTATACCTCTAACACTGATAAGAAGGGGAGAAAAAAAATCACTTTTTTTTCTCTTTTCACTTAAGACATGGTTAAGTTGGCTGTTTGTCCTAAAGCTGTTTAAAAGTTGCATTCTTTGTAACAGGATTTTTAGTAAAGTCCAGCTTTTTTAATAATTTGATTTTCTGAATAAAAGAGAATAAAGTTGTCATTATACCTGCCCTGAACTGGCTTCAGCACGTGGTTGTCTTTGCTTGCCAAAGGAGGTTGTAAAATTCCACTTGGAAGCCGATCTGCAGAGAGTTACAGAACCCATATACAACAAACATAACGAAAACCTTGCTGTTAGATACGAGTCTGTAGATAAATGAGAAAAAAATTTGAACTTAGAGTGTAACAGTGTAATAAAAACAAACAACTCCGTTTACATAAATGTGGTTACTTGCCATTTCTCTGTGTGTGAGTCAGCACAGGCAGCTGGGACAGTCACAAACTCAGAACGAAAACACAAGGAGAACATTTATTTCCATCACCTCACCGAGGGATGCCCTGAGCAGCGCCCAGGGAGAGGCACAAGACAAAGAGACAAAGGCACTGCCAAACTCTGTCCGTGCTAGAGGATCACTGGCCTGCTGCTCACACAGGTCCATCAAGAGTTATTCCCAGCTGCAGGGTCACTGGAGCATATTTACAATCGCCAGTCTTCTGCTTTTAACTCACCCCTCCCAACATTTTGTACACCTCCTTCTTGACACAAGTGCACCTATTTTATTAAGGCCTTTAAATAAATGACTGTCGATTCTCTTGTAGCAGCAATGACAACAATGAGCCAGCATCCCCCCCCATTTAAAAATCAACTATTCCCAGTTACTAAATGTAAATATCTTCTAGGGCACTTTGTTGGACACCACCCTGCGTATCTGTTTGTTCATACTCAGAAACAATCGCGTGAGGCTGGGCTGACAGGTACCTGACAACCTCTATCAACACTTGGGAGCGAAAAGAGCTGGGCTGCTGCCAGACCAGTACATTTCCTCACCCATCACAACTTTCCTACACTCTTCTCCATGAGTAACCACCCCCGCTTCCTTTGTATGGCTAATCTCGGGTGATCTAAGCTGTCAAGGTTCTTATCTGGATCAAAGGTGTTTTCTCAGCTCTTTTCAAAAAGCTGCAGTGGAAGAACTCCAAAATTCAGAGGAGGAAAGGAAGAGAGGAAAGGCCCTAAAAGCACGGAATAAGGAGCAATCACACTGCACAACTGCTGAACTGGAGAAAGCCCTCACAGGATTTAACACAAGGCTCTTCTGAACACAGTTAAATATGTGCTTATGGATGTGGCAAATGAGGGTGTTAGGCTGCTTAAAGAATCACTGTCAAAGGTATTAGTGAAAGCAGGTTTTAACATAAATTTGTAAGGATGTAATTTAACAGAGTTCAGTGGCAAGATTTACTCCATCACTTACTACACAGGTGAAGCATACAAAGGAAAATCGGATTAGAGTGAGTTCAGAGTAATTTACATGGAGACCAGGAACGCAAAATATTAAAGGTGCAAAGGGTAATGGTGCAAAAGGGTAAGGGTGCAAAAGGGCTTAGCAGCATTTAATCATTGACTAATTTAATATTTATAAAGTGATTCAATAGGATTTATTACAATTGCTAGAGTGACCTAATTACAGATTCAAGATAGCACCATTCCTACTGTACTTGAGAGGGTATTTGAATCAATTCACGTGCACGCACACACAGACACAGAGTTATCTGTATCTGTCTGTACAAAGGTACCTGCTAAAAATTCCACAGGTGCAGTGAAATACACTGGATGCCTTTGCATCTCTCAGTGGGTGGAGGAACGGAGTAATCAGCCCAAGCCCTGTCATCAACTTTCGACAACAGCCCTCCAGGAATCACAGACTTGAGGGCTCATGAGCTCTGAGAGGCATCCGATTCTCAGAGAGGTGCTGGCACAGCTCAAAAGGCTTCACTTAGGACCTAGAAGAAATCCTAAGGTTGTAGAGCAGCCCCGAAGAGAGGGGAGCAAATGCAGCACCATACTGGAGACACAGGACATGGCTTGGGATTCAGGGTAGCTCTGGTGGTATTTTCCAATGTATTTCTAACCCCAGTTTTTGAGTTTTGGTGAAAACTTTCACTTCAGTGTTACTAAAATCGGTTTCTTGCAACCACTGCAAAGGCAGCTGCTGCAGGGAAATTATTTTAGTGAGCACCGAAAATCCACAGCTTGCTGATAAATTTGGGTACTGTCCATTGCACTCATGGAGGGGGGAATCAATCAAAGCATTTTAGAAATGTCTTTCTCACATAAAATCTTTCTTCACTGCTGGTGTACCACTTCCTACTGACATGGCCAGATCCACGAACATGGCATAGTGCAAATAAGACTGATAGAAGTAGTTTTGTCTCAGTTACAGTAGATCTTTCCTGCTCTAAGTTACTGAGGGTTGTTTACTTTTGTTTTTAGAGAAAGGCTGAGAGCATGCAACAATTCAGAACCACACTGACGACTGTGACAGGGTATGGCATAAAAGGGAAAAATTTGGGCGCACTGGCTGCCACAGGCATCCTATAAGAAGCCCCCCTGCAGAATGCTCACCTCCTGCACAGTGCCAGCCACACTTTGAACAGCACTGCCACATTCACCCTGCCCACACCCACAGGCTGCAGTTCAGGTGTGCACGGGGCTGGGTGCCCCGGGAGGGCTGCCAGGCTGCCCAGGGTGTGACAGGGAAGTGACTCAGCCAAAGCACAGGTGAGCATTTGGGGATTAAATCCTCCCTGCTGTTAGGAGAGACTGAGGGAGCTGAGGGTCTTTAGTCTGGAGAAGGGAAGGTTCAAGGGGGGGTTATAAAGACCTGAAGGGAAGGTGCAAAGAGAACAGAGCCAGGCTCTTTTCAGGGGTGCCCAGGGCCAGGAGGAGAGTCAATGGGCACAGAGAGACAGAGGAAGGTCTCGCTAGCATTACAAAACACTTTTCTACTGCAAAGGGGACTGAGCATTGGCACGGTTTGCCCAGAGATGTTGTGGTGTCTCCCATCTGGACACAGCTCTGAGCAACCTGCTCTCAGTGGCCCTGCTTGAGCAGGCAAGATGGACAAGATGAATTCTAGAGGTCCCTTCCCATCTCACCATTCTGTGATTCTGTGCTATGTCTCAATCTTTACCCACTGCATAGTCTGAAAATGTGCCCAGCATGCCTTTAGGCTCACGGGAAAAAAAACAAGTTTTACTAAAATATAAATAGCAATACTTACCTCCTTAACAGTTCAGAGAATCACATTTGTTGTTTGATTATTGTTGCATTCAATACATTGCAATGTTTTGTCAGCTGTGCAGGAGAAGACACTTGTGACAGGCTCATTAGCACTAGCTCTGGGAAATGATGCACATTGTTTCCCCAAGGAACACCATCAGCAAGGTTGACTCGTGTTGGGGCTTTCTATCTAGAAACTTTCATCTCTGAAGGTTGGACCTGATGGTCTTGGAGATCTTTTCCAACATTAATGGTTCTATGATTCTGTCTAGACAAAACATTCCCAGTAGCATTGGAGTGTTCACATAAGAGATTTGCATTTTTGCATTTCAGCAAAAGCTGATCAAGAAGGAGCACCTTTACTCTCTGGAAGAGTCACTCCAAAGGAGGGACAGCTCCAAATCAGACACTAGTAAACTTCCAGTCAGGTGATAGAGACCCATAAAAAGGTTATGGGCAAGTCACCACCCGTATCTGCACACTCTGATTCATGAAACAGCACGGCAGGGTGCCCAAGGGAGTTGCCAGGCTCTACAGGGAGTGAAGTCACCATGACTCAGTAAAAAAGTTGAGGTGGATGGGCCTCAGTCACCACCCATAGTGCATCCAGCAAATAATAGTAGTTAAAAAATAATTAAAGCCTTTTAAACCCTCATAAAGTCAGGTTTTATATGGCTTTAAATGACGAGCTACCTTCCTCCATGCAGATAAAGAAATCAGAACAAAGACGTTTGAACAGAAAAGCCTGTACACATAACAGAGTCCTTCCAGCAGTTCTCCTCTGCCAGCCTATCCTGTGGCTGAGTTGCCAAAATCTCTCCCTGCTCCTCCCTGGCCTGCAGGAAGTTCACTCCAAAATCATTAATGTCTTCTCATAAAGATTTACAGGGGGGAAAACTGTTGATGGCTCTGTTAAACAAATGGGTAAAAAAAAACCCCAGGCAATTATGTGGGGTTTATACCTTCCAGACTAAGATTTATTGCAATTAAAGGTAAATTTAATAGCTCAATCTCAGCATTTTCTAGCCTGTTCTCTACATAATTTTGGTCAGCTCCTATTGCTGTAGCATCCAAGTGCCTTTAATAAAAAATTAAGTAATATGGATTTGACATAGGCTTGGTATAAAATCTTTTCAGTGTAATTGGAGGTCAGTATAAGAAGAAGAGTGTAGCCCTTTCTGGCCTTAAAAACAATGTACCACTACTAAATTTATAAAATTTCAACAGACTTTTCTCTTCTTTTTTTTTTTTTTTTTTTTTTTTTTTTTTTGGTAAATCTTTCTTTTCTGCCAAATTCATCACATCTCTTGCAGCAGCTTTGTCTTTTTCTTTTTTTGGGGTGGGGTTGTTTGATGTATGTGTTTTTTCATTTTTGTTTTCAATAGAAGACACCTCCTCTCTCTGCCCTCGTTTGACCATACTGGACTTATCAGCCACTTTGAAAAATTTGATTCCCTGCTTCTCTGTCCCTGCTTCATATCAGTTTGGGGTTTTTTTCCATTCTGGAATGTGTGATGACATCCAAGGCAACAGAAAGATGACAATAAAGCTTGGTTAAGCCAATGGCTTGGAAACCAGGCCAAGGAGAGCAGGAAGAGATTTTGGTTTTATTTAAACCCAGAACATGCATTTGCCAACAAACTGAAAATACTGTCCTATAAAAGCAGTTTAAATAATGCAAATGCACATAAATTTTAACAAATCACATCAAACATCATGGTTAGTGGCTCAATAATTCACGGCTGCTTCTGTATTTTGATAGGCAAACATTGTAAGTCTAAGTATAAAATATTTAACTCTCACTCACACTGTACAAGTCACAAGATGACACCAGTGGAACTCCCACTATGTAAGTTGGTGGTCAAGGATCAGCAATGAGCAAGAGGGAGTTTATAGCAATATAAGGAAAAGAAAAAGTAGACTCAAGCAGCAAAGCATCCCTGCTGTGATAACAAAACACAAAGTCTCTATGACATGTGAGATGCCTAAGGTAGGGTGCTGAACTTACATCAGCTTCATAGCATGAAGCATCTTTTCTCCCAGACAGCTGCCAGCTAAGCAGCCCAGTCTCTCCAGGCTCTGGCTCTTGACTTCTGAGGCACTGCACTCGTACCAAGTCTCCTGCCACTTTTAAGTATCAGTCTTTTCACCCCCCGCAAAAAGCAGGGGGGTTATTTGGGCTAAAGCACTGCCTGTTGACAAGCTGTGATCACAAATCCCTCTTGCAGCCTCTGACACCCCACCAGAGCTGGGAGAAATTTTAATTGGAGGCCAGGGAAATCTTTCACACAGACTGAGGCAATGGTCCCATCAGGGAGCCCACCCCTCTGCAAAGACAGGGAACACAGAACTGAACTAAAAGGTGAGGCCACATTCCCTTTTAATTAATTCCTCCGTGAACAGCAGGTGAGCCTAATATTTTTGAGGACAAAATATGAAAACTTCAGTCCATTTGCCACCACTTGTGAGGGAGAAAATCCTCCAGTTGACACCCATTGCCTCATGCAGAAATTCTCCTGGCACCCGTCAGGGTCTCTCAGCTGTGGTACCACAGAGTGATTAGGGTTAGAAAAGACTCTAAAGTCGTCGAGTCCAACCAGTCCCCGGCACCACCAGGTCTATCACCAACCCCTGTCCCCAGGTGCCACATCCTTCCCAGAGCCACCTTCCCGGCGCTCCCAGGGACGGCGATGCCACCACTGCGAAGCGCCAAGTCCGCGGCTGAGACATTTGCCCTCGGTTTGCTCATTTCCAAACGAACAGCTAAATCAGCACCACGGCTTCCTGCAGCCCCACGCCGACGGGCATCTCGTGTCTGCGGCGTACGGCGGGGCGGGGAGGGGCGCAGGGCGTGGGGCGAGGCGGGGCCGGGGCAGCTCCGCTTCTTAGAGCGGCCTCGGGCAGCGCTGGGCAGGCTTCCGACGGACGGACGGGCCGACAGAC
>WEIT01017696.1:413472-437902 GCA_013389985.1 Dryoscopus gambensis
TGGGGTCGGCGTCGCCTCCCGCCCGCAGCGCCCGATGGCGGCCGCTTGTGTAACCGGGCGGGCTGCCAGGCGCGGGGGGGCCGCGGGGAGACAGGCAAGGGGAAAAGGGGGAAAAGAAATACAAATTGAGGGCTGAAGAAGGTGGAAGGAGGCACAAAAAAAGGAGAGAAAAATAAAAAGACGGGAAGCGAAAGAAACCGACCAAAAAGTCCGAGCGGCGGCGGGATGGGGTCGCGGTCTGAGGGGGGAGCCCGGCCACGGAGCCGCCCTCGCGGGGCAGATTTGGGGGAGGTGAAGTGGCGAAACTCCTTGGGCAACACAGGGAGCAAACGGGAAATGACAGTGGATATTGCGCTGCTGGCAGTGGCGGAGCTACAAGTCTTGCAGAAACAAGCTCCTTTCCGCTCTGTGCCCGTTCCCTGCAAAAGTGCTGTTTGCCTGGAAACTCCGTCGGAATCCAGTTAACTGCAGGTGATAAGGAAACTCCAGGAGCGGCTGGGAAGGGGGACTGTGTGGAGCTGTCACAGCGCTGAGCCCTGGCAGGAGGACATGGAAGAGCTCATGGTTGGCTTCTGTTTGCTTTCAGGCTCCCCCCGGAAAGGTGGAAGAGGTGGTGAAGTTCGCTATTGGTGCCGGCTACCGCCACTTCGACTGTGCCTACTTCTACCAGAATGAAAATGAAATCGGGAACGCAATCCAGCAGAAGATCAAGGAGGGAGCTGTGAAACGGGAAGACCTCTTCATTGTCACTAAGGTACAAGGATGCGAGATTTTTGGAGTGTTTAGCTTTTCTTGCAGAGAAACCCTTGTTGTACCTGTAAAGTAACTTAGGGACCTGTTCCTTTCTCTGACGTTCACTTCATGGTTTCCTTGTTGTGTCTTTAAAAGTTCCATCCTGTATTTGCAATTTGGACTCTTTGCTTCATCAGGAACCACCGACAACTTAGGAAAGATAGCACGGGTATTACTCACCTAATAATTTCCTTGCATCAATTAAGTCAATTGTATTGAATGTTCGGTTGGACACACCCAAGAAAGATAAGGGAGGGAAAAAAAAAAGACAAGACAGTTGTCTGGATTCATCAGTGCTAAGCAAGACATCTGAAAACTGTGTCATGTACAAATGGTAATCCTGAAAAGGAACAGAAATCAAAGTATTTTATGTGTTTTCTTCATTCCTTTATCTCACCCACTTGTCTCAGACGTGCTCCTTACCAAAAAGAACAGTTCACCTAATAAATTTATGCATGGAGTTTTCACCAGCAAAACCAGAAAACTTTGTGTATAACTAAGATTTTTCCACATTAAGCTGGAATGTTAACATTAACGTTGTTTTTATTAAAGAACATGGTTTAATTTAATAATACTTGCATGTTCTTCTATTTTAAAAAATTGAATTTTGGTTTCAAAAATGGAGTAAAACTGACAACTCTTCTCCCAGTGGACAGTTAAAAGGGACAGAAGGAAGGTAGCTCAATACTCAAAACTTAGGCTGAAAGAAATAATTGTAACTAACAGTTTTGCCGTGTCAGATACACTTGCCAGAGTGTTACATTTATATCTGAAAATCTCATTTCATAAGTGGGAATCCTGACTCCACCTCCATGACTGCCGGCTTTGTGATATGTTTGTCCTACCTAACAGTGACATGTTACATCCTCATCTTCAGCATGTCCTGACTTAAGTGGGGAGGGAGTTGTCCTGCCAGACCCCCAAGTGAGAAGTTTCAGTCTCCTGGTCTGCCCTGTAAAGTGAGAGTCGGGCTTGGTCTCTTCCCACAGCTGTGGAACACGTTCCATGAGAAGCCCTTGGTTAAGGTAGGATGCAAGAAGAGCCTTGCTGCACTGCAACTGGACTACATCGACCTCTACCTGATGCACTTCCCGACGGGATTCAAGGTAGCCCTGCTCTCCACACCTTTCCCCCTTACCTGCCCAGGGACACGTTTCATTCTCTCACCTTTGCTCTCTCATCTTCATTACACAGCTGGGATATGGGGCTTATTTGGCTCTTCCCTGAACCCAGTGGTAGCAAGCATTTGGTCACTTAGTAGTGGTGTGTTTCAGAAGTGCAGGGGTCGGGCCTTTCATGCCTGTTGGAATGAGAGAGTCGTGGGTGTGAGCCCCCCGGGTCTTCTGGTAACCAGCACAGGATGGTGGTTACAGCGTGGACATCTCGGGTTTCGGAGGTGTTGGCTTGGTCTGAAGTAACCAGTGAAAAATGGGTTTCAGAGGTGTTGGCTTGGTCTGAAGTAACCAACGGTGAAAAATGAAGCATAGCACAGAAAGAATGTGCTGCTTCCCCCAGTCCACATCCGTGTAAAATAAATAAAAAACTAGAATAAAGGGGCTGAGGGGTGTCTGTTCTCTCCAGATCTGCCCAACTTACATAATTATTACTAATCCCCACACTCTTTGCATGTAGGGACTGATTTCGAGAAATATGGCCCTCATCCAAAAGAGAATATGAATGGACATGCATCATTTTTAGTTATGCAATATGTTTAAACAACCTGCTAACTTGCTGCCTGTAAATGCAGTCAAAAGTGCTGTAGGAAAAGTACATGGTAAGAAATTCAACACTTAAAAAGTCTGTGTTTTATCTGCAAAGTCTGTGTTTTATCTGCCTTGAAATAACAGGCTGGTGAAGAGCTGCATCCCCTGGATGACAAGNTTCTACCAGAATGAAAATGAAATCGGGAACGCAATCCAGCAGAAGATCAAGGAGGGAGCTGTGAAACGGGAAGACCTCTTCATTGTCACTAAGGTACAAGGATGCGAGATTTTTGGAGTGTTTAGCTTTTCTTGCAGAGAAACCCTTGTTGTACCTGTAAAGTAACTTAGGGACCTGTTCCTTTCTCTGACGTTCACTTCATGGTTTCCTTGTTGTGTCTTTAAAAGTTCCATCCTGTATTTGCAATTTGGACTCTTTGCTTCATCAGGAACCACCGACAACTTAGGAAAGATAGCACGGGTATTACTCACCTAATAATTTCCTTGCATCAATTAAGTCAATTGTATTGAATGTTCGGTTGGACACACCCAAGAAAGATAAGGGAGGGAAAAAAAAAAGACAAGACAGTTGTCTGGATTCATCAGTGCTAAGCAAGACATCTGAAAACTGTGTCATGTACAAATGGTAATCCTGAAAAGGAACAGAAATCAAAGTATTTTATGTGTTTTCTTCATTCCTTTATCTCACCCACTTGTCTCAGACGTGCTCCTTACCAAAAAGAACAGTTCACCTAATAAATTTATGCATGGAGTTTTCACCAGCAAAACCAGAAAACTTTGTGTATAACTAAGATTTTTCCACATTAAGCTGGAATGTTAACATTAACGTTGTTTTTATTAAAGAACATGGTTTAATTTAATAATACTTGCATGTTCTTCTATTTTAAAAAATTGAATTTTGGTTTCAAAAATGGAGTAAAACTGACAACTCTTCTCCCAGTGGACAGTTAAAAGGGACAGAAGGAAGGTAGCTCAATACTCAAAACTTAGGCTGAAAGAAATAATTGTAACTAACAGTTTTGCCGTGTCAGATACACTTGCCAGAGTGTTACATTTATATCTGAAAATCTCATTTCATAAGTGGGAATCCTGACTCCACCTCCATGACTGCCGGCTTTGTGATATGTTTGTCCTACCTAACAGTGACATGTTACATCCTCATCTTCAGCATGTCCTGACTTAAGTGGGGAGGGAGTTGTCCTGCCAGACCCCCAAGTGAGAAGTTTCAGTCTCCTGGTCTGCCCTGTAAAGTGAGAGTCGGGCTTGGTCTCTTCCCACAGCTGTGGAACACGTTCCATGAGAAGCCCTTGGTTAAGGTAGGATGCAAGAAGAGCCTTGCTGCACTGCAACTGGACTACATCGACCTCTACCTGATGCACTTCCCGACGGGATTCAAGGTAGCCCTGCTCTCCACACCTTTCCCCCTTACCTGCCCAGGGACACGTTTCATTCTCTCACCTTTGCTCTCTCATCTTCATTACACAGCTGGGATATGGGGCTTATTTGGCTCTTCCCTGAACCCAGTGGTAGCAAGCATTTGGTCACTTAGTAGTGGTGTGTTTCAGAAGTGCAGGGGTCGGGCCTTTCATGCCTGTTGGAATGAGAGAGTCGTGGGTGTGAGCCCCCCGGGTCTTCTGGTAACCAGCACAGGATGGTGGTTACAGCGTGGACATCTCGGGTTTCGGAGGTGTTGGCTTGGTCTGAAGTAACCAGTGAAAAATGGGTTTCAGAGGTGTTGGCTTGGTCTGAAGTAACCAACGGTGAAAAATGAAGCATAGCACAGAAAGAATGTGCTGCTTCCCCCAGTCCACATCCGTGTAAAATAAATAAAAAACTAGAATAAAGGGGCTGAGGGGTGTCTGTTCTCTCCAGATCTGCCCAACTTACATAATTATTACTAATCCCCACACTCTTTGCATGTAGGGACTGATTTCGAGAAATATGGCCCTCATCCAAAAGAGAATATGAATGGACATGCATCATTTTTAGTTATGCAATATGTTTAAACAACCTGCTAACTTGCTGCCTGTAAATGCAGTCAAAAGTGCTGTAGGAAAAGTACATGGTAAGAAATTCAACACTTAAAAAGTCTGTGTTTTATCTGCCTTGAAATAACAGGCTGGTGAAGAGCTGCATCCCCTGGATGACAAGGGTCACAGTATTCCCAGTGACACTGATTTTCTGGACACGTGGGAGGTAAGTAAATATTTGCTCTTTGCAGCAGGTACCACTGCTAAAGATGCAGCAGAGATCTGTGTGCAAAATGGAATTGAGGAATATGTTTGGGTATGAAGGACAGGCACACGACATTGTATTTCAACCAGATAGCTACTTGTATGTCTTGTTTTGGGGAGCAAGAAGAGGATGTTTTTAGTAAGGCTAAAGAGGAGGAAGCTATCAGCACTGTAGGTGCTGTGGCTAAAACATTTGAATACACATAGCGGTAGAATCAACCCTTTAGATTAATCCAGGTGTGGCTGTTAATTTACTGGGTGTTGCATACAGTTAGGAAATTCTATCTTCTTTCATTAACTGAGATACTTTTATGTAATCTAATCTAGCGTGAGTTGTTTGTTCATTTGTCACAAGCTTGAGAGAAATAAAATAATGTAGTTTGACAGTAATACCACCAACTCATTCCCACGCTTTTGTTGTCCTTACTCATTAGGCCATGGAGGAGCTGGTGGACTGCTGGCCTGGTAAAAGCCATTGGTGTCTGCAACTTCAACCATGAGCAGCTTGAAAGACTCTTGAACAAGCCGGGACTGAAATACAAACCTGTAATGCTCCAGGTGAGAATTTTATTTCCATTCCTCAGCTAACCTTGCAGTCTAGAATCATAGAATGGTTAGGATTGGAAGGTACTTTAAGGATTATCTAGATCCAACCCCTTTCCATGAGGTTGGAACCTTCCACTTAGAAGTATTCCTAAATATATTTAAAAGGTGTATGTGTGTGTGTATATATATTTAGAGTACGCCTAAATTCATCTAATATATAATATCTATGTCCTATATAAATTATATATAATTTATATAAAATATATAACATACATTTATTATGTAAATTCCTATAATATGTATTTAGAGTAGTCTTAAATGTATTCAGCAAAATCCCCACTGTGAGTTTCTGTACCGCATGGGACTATACTGGGATGCACTGGACTTACTCATTTTTCAACATAAAACAAACCACTCAACTCCACTGCAGAAAGGAGGGTCGAAGTGTACAATACCATAACAAATTCTCACCACATACCTCATGAATGTCATCACAGGACATCAGCAGCAGCTTAGGGCCCTGCTGATTTTCTTCCATATGCAACTTCTCTGCACTCAGCTGAGGAGGCTGAATGCCCATCTCTTCCAGATGGGGAATACCCAGGGAAACCCCCACAGGAGCTCAGGTCTAAGTAAACTACTGTACACGTTTTCATGTCACCATGCCTGGTAGTAAAGCTGTTGCATTTAGAAGCAGCTGGGTGTGTGCACAGGGCCACGAGAAGCAGCACGGACACAGCCCTGTGGTCGTGCCATGGCTTGTGGCAAGCTGAGCAGCATCCCCATGGAGCTCCTGCTGCTTTCAGTTCGAGCACATCTGACCCAAACATCTGTTTGCAACATGATCTTGCCTCCTTAGGTTAGCTCAGATCATCTCCCCAGGCTTCTTCAGGAATCAGGGAGGCTCTTTGAGGGAAGGAGAGGTTGGGTGCATCAGAGAAGAAAATAAACTTCAGGCATCCTGAGCTGCCCCTCGGAAGATGCAATCCTGCCCTGCAGTAGTCCAGAAGGCTCATGTCCCAGCTCCCACACAGATAACACTTTCACTCTTCCCATCGATTTTTTGCTTTCTGTGGGTAATATGTAGTATGAGAAAGCTCTGTTCTCTGCTAGGCCTCTAGATACTGCTGTGACATTAATAACTTACTCACAAGATAGATTTGAATCATGATGCTGGAAGTCAAGTCCTAACATTTTCTGTGACCCAAGAGGATTTAAAATGTAACGCTCTGCAGCCTAGCGAAGTCTGCCTCTTTATCGACCATCCTTCTGTGCTTGCAGGTGGAATGTCATCCATACCTGACCCAGGAAAAGCTGCTCAAGTACTGTAAATCCAAAGGGCTTGCTATGACTGCATACAGTCCCCTGGGCTCTCCTAACCGCCCCTGGTAAGAAAGCATGGCAGCCTTTCTGTACACAAAACAGTGCAGCTGCAGCTTGAACTGTGAAAATTATTATTAGAAAATTGTTAGAAAATTAAGTAAATAATACAGGTAAAATGGGAAAAGTGCTGATGCTTTTATGCAGATTACATCACATGACATAGTTTCCTGCAGGGAAACTATTTACCTTTCTACCACCAATAGCTCTGTTTTTTAACAGGGCTAAGCCAGGGGAGCCCACGCTGCTGGAAGAGCCCAAGATTAAAGAAATTGCAGCTAGACACCATAAAAGCCCTGCCCAGGTAAGTGGGATTGTCAGAGCAAACTATTCCTTCTCCTCAGATGTCTTACAGGCCAGTCCTAGCAGATGCTGCTTTCTCTAGAGATACGGTGTAATGGGGCTGAACTTTACTCTTCATTCTGCCCAAGTGCTTGACAGCATTCGTAAAAATTATCAGCTATTTTCAGGGAGTCCTTGAGTGCCAAGTTTTGGGGTGGACTGAGCAGCGATGGTACATGCGTTCCTCAGGTGTTCACCTTCCTAAATTTTTATTCCTTTCTCCAGCTTAGTTATTCTTCAGAGGAGTCCTGTAATTTTTAGACATATTTGATTGCCTCCCATCTGCTCATGTTCACAAAGAATTATTGAAAGCTGCTTGATTATTTAAGATGGGGGTTTTTTCTCTATTAGTTTGCTAGTTACACAAATGAGTTGTTGCCTGGGGTGTGCAGAAACTGCACTTCAAACAAAGCCACATGCTCACACGCAATCAAAGACAATCATATTTTAAGACAGGCAGAGCAGGACAGAAACATTGTATACAACAGTTCTTTTTTAGTGGGGGAGACGCCTTTTAAATTCCATAAATATGTTTTTCCTTCTTATGGACTTCCAAAAGCTAAACCTTTGTGAGGTTACTTACCTTTGTGAGGTTACTTACCTCTGAACCCAAAATAATCTGTAGTATCATTATACCCATTGGGTCTGAGCACTCGTATAATACAAATCAGAGGATCAATTTTTCTCCCCCTGGCACTACCCTAAACAAAAGCAAAACAAATCCTGGAAAAGCCACAATGTAGAAACAACACAGGCCAGAAACAATTACAGTTTGCCAGTCTACTGGCAAACACTTGAGCAAATCCTGGCATATCAAACTCCTGTGTGCAAACTGGTAATCTTCCAAAGAGTAAATAGGGTTGTAGAAAAAAAATTAATTTTTTTTTAACAAAAGAATGCAAAAAAATTTGTTCTAATAGATTTCTTGGGACCTCTGCGTTCATGCTCCTCCTTGTTCTTTCCTAGGTCCTGCTGCGCTTCCTGATCCAAAGAGACATCATTGTCATTCCCAAGTCTGACAAACCACACCGTGTTGAGGAAAACATGAAGGTGAAGTTCCCTTTGGAAATGCTGCTACCTGGTTTATGCAGGATAGGCCCCCACACCCGTAGCCCCTCTGTGTTTCCAAGCAGTACCTAAGAGTCCTTGGAAGGGGGGTACAGAGATGGGAAGACTGCGGCTCAGCACTGCCAAACCATCTGGGGAAAAGCATTTTGTTCCTGCTAGGACAGAAATTGTTTACACCAGGGTTGTCGGAGCTCTGTTGCTGCGGAAGGGGAGCCCCGGGTTAGGACTTGCCCATGGGGAAATGCTTAGCAAGTCCTTAGGGTGTAAAGGAACAAGCTGAAAACACCAGGCCTGTTACAGCTTGTCTCACTTTGAGGCTGTAGTTCTCCTTGGCAGTGAAGTTCAGCTGGATGTTTGCTCACAAGGTGTGGCATCTTCTATAATACCTCTGTGCTGCTTTCAAGCCATGGTGATAGGGTTTGGAGTTACTTCTATGAGCCCCTAGCAAAAACTCTTAGATGATTAACTGTGAGGCAACTACCTGCAGTCGATACCCAGTAGTCGTCTCTTGCAGCAGAAAATTTACCCCTAATTTCAGTATTTGTGACACATCCTGAGCACCTAAGTATTTTGTCTGTGTGTTACAACACAAAGTGCAGTGGTGCTGGCATTCAGGCACCCACAAACATAAGACCTTGCTATGAACAGCACCTCAGAAAGAAAAGGACTGTCTTGATGACTTCAAGGGTTGTTATTGGCCTGAGAAATAAGAGGATTGCTTAACTCTGCTTAATGCATTCCTACCTCAAGTCACAAGTGCATGAAGCACACTTAGTAGCTAACTACTCATGAACCTAACTAAAAAAAGCTTTTTTTTTTTTTTTCCCTCTTTCCCTGCTAGGTGTTTGACTTTGAACTGTCTAAAAAGGAGATGGATGTCATCCTCACCTTTAACAGGAACTGGAGGGCAGTTCCAGTGATCCAGTATGTTCCTTATTACCCTTACTATCCATTAGTCCTAATTCTGCTTGTATTTTCATCCCCCCTGTCTTGAAAATATACATGACCAGAACCAGGGAGAGCTCGTGCTTTGAATGCCCCAGGTAATGAGGCATGTCCTGGAACATCAGGAGGGAGATTGATTTGGAGTGTTCCCTTCAGCATGTTGGTGTTCCAGGGGCTTTCTCACAAGGCTGTGTTCAGTTTATTGACAGCTGCAGAACTCGAGTGCGTTGGCAAGGCGGGGAGGGAGACTGCAAGAGGGAAATGCTGCTCAAGATACTTTCTGCAGTACTTGAATAACGCGGTCTTTCTCTTTTCAGAGCTGTCAATCACAAGGACTACCCATTCAAAGCAGAGTATTAAATGCAAGTGGTTCCTGCAAGACCTCCATTTAACTCCTTCCAGATTAAAAGATGTACTCTGCAGCTTGATCTTCATTTCTTCCTCTGTACTTGATAATTGCTATGAGCAGTTACCTTTTCCTCCTTTTTTAAGGAGGAGACCACTAACTGCTGTAAGAATGCAGCGATAAGGGTGGGGTTTTTGTGAAGATGCTTAGCATTGCTTTTTATATATTTGTGATTTTTATAGCATGTATTTCTAATGCTTTAAAATCTTGTATGAATAAAGTTTTATTAACAACAAAAGTTGATCAGCGTAGCGCTTGGATTGTTTTGTATAGTTTGGCATGTTTTTCTAAAATCTGGGGGTTTACAAATTTTAATACAGATAGAAATAAGTTTCTATAATTCCTGTACGAGGACACTCGTACACATTCACTTTGTGGCTTATACTTCAAAATAGGATTGTGCTCTAGCTAGGACCTGAAGAACAAGGTTCTAACTGTTGCCTCACACAGCCCTTCCTCTGAATACCTACAAACTGAACTCCTGTGTGATGAGTGGTGAAAGTTGAAGACAACATCATAGGCAGTGGTAACTCAGTGAAATCCAGCCAGCCGAACATAAGGGCTGCCTCCAACATCAGACTGGGAGTCTCAAATATAAACTTACAGTTTTGCAACTCTGCTGGCAGCATCCAGAATATTAAGTTCAGTCACAGGCTTGCTTTATCTAAGGAAAGCACGGAAAAACACTTCTTCAAAAGCACCAAAGCCAACCCTGAGATAGCCTCACAGTTAATTGCTCCAAAATAATTTTCCGATAGATTTTGCTAGGCCAAAGCCAAGCTGCTTTGTGGCATTCTATATGTTGATAAGAGAAAGTCGGGCTAGAATGTGTAGTCAGCTGCAGGAAAGCCAACCATGATTTGGTATTGTCTGAAAAACCATCCCTTCACCATGATGTAGAAACATCAAGAAATCTCGCAGTGCTGCCGAGTCAGCCACCGGGATTTGTCCTGGGTGAATTCTGCCAGGGGTGAGCAAACCACAGCCACTTTACCAGTATTTCCTAAAAATAAACCCTGTTGTGCACAGCACACTTCCACACTCTCAAAAAGGCAATAACCAGGAGCAAGAGAAACTTCCCACCTTCAGCAAGGGGCACCTCAGCAACGCTTGTGGTGACTCAGAGTGACACAGCCGGGCCTTGCAGGGCACCACAGGCATGCTCCCGAGCATTCCAGCCCTTTGCAGGTTCAATTAGGCAGCATCCAAATATTTCTCCCCCAGTAGTTCAGAAAGCTGTGCTTGCTGCAGCCTTCCCGTGGAGCTGGCAGCAGCCTGGCGGGCCTCTTTTGGATGACCACGACCTGCTTGGAGTAGGGCATTGCATGCTCTGCTGCTGTTACAGCAAAAACAGAGGGGCACAGGAGGATGACAGGAGAGCCTGCAGCTCCCCAGGCTTGGTCCCTGGGATCATCCAAGCCTGGAAGCACGTTCCATGGAGGGAGACAGAAGAAACGCAGTGGCTCTCACACAGAAAGCTTGTTTCTAAGCGGGGAAGCAGACACCGCTAGGTCAGGACAGCTTTTGTTGAGCACACTGCCTTCCAGATGATGCTCAGCTCCTGCCCTGATACTGATCAGTATGACAATCAGGATGATTTCCCTCCCCACACCTTGGGAAAATATTTGTTAAAGCTGCCAATTTTACGACCTGTCTGTCTCCTGAAGGATAGAACACCAGGAGAGACACCCTTAGGCGGTCTTTACCTTCTCTCACAGGGACTCGGCACAATTCCTATCCCAGTCACAACCACTGGTCCATTCCTACTCATTAACAAACAGGGGGCTGCTGATGGAAATATTCCATTTATTGTGGATGCAGTTTCAGAATACATTGTTTGAACAAATTGTTTTTATTGCAGCTATCGGATGCATTTGAAAGACTCAGAGGAGTGTTTACAAAACCCCCAAACAAAAAACATGACAACTCACAGACAATGTCAGGCAGAGTTTCACCCCCTACAGATAACTTCGTGCATCTCTATATGTAAACAAGATGTTTCAGCCAAGCAGGGGAGCTCAGCTCTGGGTTGAAATATAACATTACACTTCTTTGGGAAGAAGTCAGATGCTGTCAGACGTGGAAGTGCTGAAAAGGGAGATCCTGGGGGTTCTAATGCACAACAAAGCTGTTAACAACATGCTCAGGGGCTACTTGAGTTGCTCAGTTTATGCCACCCATACACTGTAGGATGTAAATGCTAAACTGTATGGCATGTGAATTCAAACCAAGCTGACGTCTTATAGCCTTGTGTTTACTATATACAAATGAAAACATCTGTAAATAAGATATTCAGGAGAGAGAGGTAAAAAGAAGCATTATAAAGATAGAGGTTTACTTCATTTTCGGTGGACCCGGTGTACGGCACTGATGGATGGCAAGATTTAGTGTACAGTCATTTGAAACAAGCTCCAACTCTGTTTACATTTTTTTTCTTTTTAATTATGGTAGTTTTATATAAATTAAACTACAACGTTTTATACAAGTGACCTATTTTTGACCCTCTATACCCTTACCTTTTCCTCTTTTAAAAACTATAATTTCTTTTTAATTACCCATTACTGGGCAACTGACATTTAAATTTTTTTAATACTTATCTCACCATACCTCTAATGGCAATTATGAAATCTTACTATAGAAAAGTGTGTGGTTTTGTCTTTATTTTTTTTTAAGCTGTGATATTGGCTAATTATGTATGTTTATTGCTAAATATAATACTCTAGCACATATTAAAGCATTCTACCATTAGTAGTGCCTTTAGGCTAAACTTTGTAAAGCTATGTGTGTATATATATTCTAGATTGCAATCATTACTAGTCACTAACAACAAAAAGAAATACCAGTACCGCTGTCAGCTAACATAATCATCCAAATTTAGGTATTAACTTAAACTAGAATGGAAAAATTGATACTTAAAAAAAGTATAAAACAAAAAAAAAAATTAAAACACGTTATTGATGCAGTATTTCTCATGACATGGGCAACTCACAGAAAATATTACATTGTCAACTAAAGATATTTCTTCCATGCCTTAGTCTAAAGTGCAGAAAGAAAAAGACTTCTGTATTACAAAAGTAACCATTGTTTTTATAGGTTAACTGCACACCTTTCCCAAGCAACTTAACTTTACATGCGTTTTGGGTTGACCTCTGATGCCAGCTGAAATCACTGTTCAGATCCATATTTAGTTATGACTGTCAGTAGGAGAGTCTATATATTTCACAGCATGGTTTTCTTCAGGAATAAAGGCTCTTGTGCAAAGGCAGTACTATTCTGATGAATGTCTAGACTGATTATTAAATACAGTGCTAATATACATGGTTTTAACTGGGATAATGCAAAAAGACATTTTGGTAAATAAACATAAATATAAAAAGAACAATTTAGCACTTTTTCCTTTTTTTTTGTTTTTTTTTTTTCCCCCCAAACTGATTGGTCCAGCGTCTTTAGCGGCCTCCTACGGTTCTTTCTCAAATTGTCTCAAACCTGCTGAGAAAGAGACAGATTAAATATGGCTTGAAACAACCCAAACACATCTCTAGAACAGAAAAGGCTCAGCTCTAGCTTAACACATACGACGACACATAAGACACGAGCTGGGTGCTGCTCTGCTCATGTACTGGGGTTGCTCTGGGGTGGTCCCCAAGAGGACAAAAAGCAGGATTTCAGCTCAGCAGTGTCCAAACCCCTCTGCTGGGACTGCTCCTGTGGGTGTAGAACCCCTTTTGTGGGAGCACGGCTGCACTAACACTGAGCGAGCCCAAAAAGCCCTCTCCTGACACTTTGGTTTTAAAAAAAGGAGAAGAGGAGCAAAACAATTCTGTTTTGCATGACTCTAAACCAGTAAGAAAAGTTCACAGGCATACCATACCTCTGGCTTTACATAAAAATGCGTGCACGTATTAAACTGTGGAAAACCAGAAGTTTCTCTATATTTGATCCTTTCACTCCTAGCCCAGAGTCGAAGGGATGTTGCAAAGCATCCGTAAAGTTATTAAATTGGTCAGTGAACTTTCATTCTTCCCCACTGGTCCTTAGGTACATCATTAGTTCAACTGGCTTTATTTGGAGTGCTTTAGGTTAAAATAAAAATAAAAAGCTAGGAGGGCTATTTTGCTGATTTCTTTCTGTAAAACAAGGTTGTGTTTCATCAACCAGTGTTTTCAAAATTATGATGGTGTAACTATTTTTGCCTTGAAAAGACACCAATGCACAGCTCCAGCAAAAGCAGTTTCTCAACCATTCATGTTTCAATGATACTTCAATGGAGCTTTTGAAAGGCAAAGGCAAAAGGGGTTTTTGGCATCGACATGAACAGCTGCAGAATTTTAAAACACAGGTACACCTCTGCAAAAATGTGGCAATGTTTCTATATTATCATAAGTACTACAATATGTAAATTGTATGATTATACGTATATAATTAAATATTGAATGCATGATTTTATTAAATATACATATAACAATGTATGTTGACATTATATGCATAATATGATTATACTATATATATGTACAATAAATATTAAACTATAGAAACTGGTGGAATGTATACATTATGGCATTACTTACCATTAGTCTCTGATTTTTTCCCCATAGCCGATACCTGTTTGAAAAAGCAAAAAGCCATTATTAAAATTCAGTATTGGAGAATATTGCTATTTATAACAGGAAAAAAATCAACTCCATGCAAGGGACAGATGTCCACATGTAACATAGCTCTGCCAAACAGGAATATAAAAGTGATACACTGCTTTCTGCACCTCATTGTACTTTCTTTGATAGATAAAACGGTGGGTTAGTAACAGAGTATTATCCTCCAAACACTGCCCAGAAGTGGCATTACCTTAGAAGATGCAGCTGGCTTCTCCACTGACTGCTTCTCCCAGAGGTTACGTTTGCCAGATACATCTCCTGGTCTTAAATCCTGTATTTTTAGTGTCACAGAACAGAAACCAGCGTTAGTTCAAATGTGAACTTGTGAAAGAAAAAGTTAGAATGCAACTTCCTCATGAGAGAAGTTGAAGAACATCCACCAGAGGTAAATATTACATTGTCTATCAGTTTTAAAGAATTATATTTCACAAAATGACTCCACATATATCCATGTTTTAAGACAAAAAACAATCCTGTTGCATCTATGTCATATGGCACAGACTGGTCTTAACCCAGTATGTTCAACCAAGGGAGTGCAGTGAGAGTTACTGCACCATCAGATTTTTACAAAAAAACCAAATCCAATTTGTGCAGAAAAAAACCCCACATTTTTTTCAGGGACAGTATTCAAAAGTAGCTTGTCTTGGTCATTTTAGATCAAAATCAAAGTATTTTATTAAAAAATTGTGAAAAAAAATAGAGTAGGACTTTTAATACAACAGAAAAGTAGATCCTATTCTGCATTCTTAAATACAGATTTCAGCATTTATCACTGTAGTCCTTCATATCCATTTCAATTTCCATTGCATCCTTTGCAACCTTAGGATGTGCTAATCATTAGCCTGGCAGGAAACAGAAATAGATGAGATAAAGTCATTAAAGAATAGCAGTATTCTCTGAAAACGAGTGTATTATGGAGATTTAATCAAAACTCCATAAAAATGCCAATTAGCTTCTTGGGCAAAAGGAGGGCTGCAAATGAAAATGACATTTGCTAGGCAGATGGATTGATGTCTACATCTGTGCATGGCAAACAAGAGACTCAAGTTTGGACACAAGTACTCTCCTTTCCAGAAAGTATTCAAGTCCTGCATGGCTTCCAGAATTTTGTAGTTGCCATCCTTAGGGAGTTTTCTGCACATGAGAATTTCTACCTGTAAAACGCTCAGCGATGACTGGAAATGAGATTTCTGCAAGGGGTATTTACACCAACAGAGATTCTCTAGAACTGATCATAATTTGCAGCCACAGAGGGTTGCTGATGATTAAAACTTGAAGCCAATTCTGCACTTTAAAAAGGGAGTTCAGTAGTAACAGAGGAAGGAAGAACACAACCAACTTGCAGTTGACCTTATCACAAAGCTGCTTGCAGTGGACATTATCACAAAACCATTCCCATAGTCCTGAAATAATTTGGGATCTGGGATTTAGGTTCACCGTAAAACTGAAATCTTTGCTCTACTTTGAATTCAAAATTGTTCCAAAACCTACAAGAATCTCGATGGTCACAAAAAACTTCGAACATTTCTTTATTTTGGCGGAATGTGATGGGGGTAAGAAGTTATTTGCTAAATAAGAAATTCTAGGCTTCCCTTCGATGTATCCTGACTAAAAAAAAAGTAAAAAAAATCACACATTATAGATGTATATAAACCTTCATAGTCAATTATAAACAGCTTTACCTGACCAACTTAGCAAACAGACCCCCAAAGAAGAAGAATAGGAGGAGGGCGCGTTCCTTCAAGCAGAGACATTGAAAGAAGAAAGAACAATCTATTGAGAAAGAGGGAAATTAAGACATAGATAGAAACAGTTGGCTGAGGGAAAAACAAGAGATTAGTTTTACATCATCTAAAGGATGCAACTTAAAAGAAAGAGAGAAATATCTGGAGGCAGATTCTATAGTGGACAATGCTGCAAATTTCAAACTCCTCTTTAGGACAAATAGGAGTGTGAATTGAGAAAGTGTTTTTTCAGGCTGCACCTTTTATAAAAGGGCAGGTGGACTGCCAGAAGAACACTGCACAAGGATATGGGAAGAAACCAGTTCCTTAACAAAATCCTTAAGTTGAACCATTAACATCCATCCAATATGGACATTTACATTCCAGTTCCTCATCCTTACCCTTCCCCATCCCAGTTACCTCTTCCTGCTCCTTCCCACATCCGCAGCACTGCTTATTACCTCAACAGCATTTTCTGCTCTGATGCTTGCTGCAGTAATGGGCAGGCTAAAGGGCCTTCTTTAGAAATTGCATTTAGGCTCACAAAGAATTAAATTATTTCAGTTGTGTTTTAAAACATACTTGGAAGATTTTTACAGGGCAGGAGCCAAACCCCAAGTGTGTTTAAGTGTGCAATCTGGGGTGTGTGGCTGGTAATTTCTAAATTAATGGTAAGGCTTTCACAGGTGGTAAATTAGTGTCCTTCTCTGCCAGAAAATTGCTTCTCTGAGCACCTGTGAGCTTTAAGGTGAGAGCTGTCCTGTTTCATCTCCCCGTTTTCTGACTGTCAAGGAGTCAGCAGCCAGAGGGCCTCCGTGAGCTTCCTAGAGGACACGAGGCAGAGCTCCTCCAAAGGCCATCAGCTGGTGGAGGAAGCACCCTCTGCCCGAGGAGAGGACCCACCTACTGAAGAGAAGGTTGTTCCAAATTTACTTACAGAAGGCTTTGGAGCAGGCGATTTGTTGCTCTCGGGGGTCTTGGTCAACCACTCGTTGATACGACTGGAGACACCAACCTTCAGTCCAGCAGTTTCCTGCAAAATGATAAAATCCAATCAGAAAACTTTCAGAATGGCTTTTGGTCTGTTTTTCACGGCTTAGCTTTAAAAGCAAAGCCAAGCCTAATACAGAGGTCCTCCCTGAGCCTCTGGCTGGCTCAGAGACACCGTGTGTGCTCTGAAGGTATGGTCCCTGTGAATTACACAGTGCTGCTGCCCTCTAGTTTTCAAAAATTATACACGTGGGCTGACAAAAACATCTCCACTTTGCTGCTACCCCAGTAATAAATGTCAGACATAAACATGCCGTTTTCTACCACAAGCCTAAACTCCAAAAATCTTTAGCTTAATAGAAGAGACATCACTCCAAATCTACTTCTTTTCTCTTGTTAAACTAATTTTTTTCAAAAAAAGCACACAATGCAAGAGTTAAGCGGCCTAAACTCTAAAACATTAAATCTTCAAAGGGTTAGAACAAATTACTCAATTTAATGACTATCTGTAATAACCCACTTAATAATAATCCATGGCCCATCTTTTTGCGTATGATAAATGCTCATCAACTCTCTTCAATTTTTAGATAGAAAATATCGCCTTAAGGATTTACATAGAAAAGATAAAGGTCCCACAAATACTTTTATGCATTATCTAGAAAATACCATCACTATCTTGCCTATTCAATTCTCCTCTGCTCCACAAAAGAATTTTTCCCTACTCCAAGAATTTCTTTGTGCTCTGCTTGAACTATCCAGAGGTATTTGTCTAAGATATCTGATGTGGCTCTGAAATGTCTCATAACTGAGCTCAGTAGGTCACTAAATTCTTCTATTCTACTCAATATTGTTGCCACACCATCTTGTGGATTTCTGAGGTCTTCAGGATCCTTTGGGATGTTCTTCACCAGTGATGTCGACAGGAGCAGACAGGCTTACTCACGGGAACACGGACAGCAAGGTCAGCTCCAGAGCATAATTCTTTACAATCACTAGCTTAAATTAAACACATACCTTATTTGGTGTTCCTGTCCCAGAGGGTGACGAGAAAACATTCCCTTTCTCCCACATGCTCTTGATATTACGGACGCCCTCAGCTGGAACGTGAAGGTCAGAAGCTTTAGCTGGTCTTGAAGCCTTTGTGCCCTGGAGAAAAATTGGGGCCAGTTGGTGTTTGGCATTAAGAGCTGGATTTGCAGGGTGGTTTGACTCCAGGGAATGCAGCATCTCGATGTGGTTCTAGCACTGATCATGCAAAGGTGAGGAGTACCCAGCTCAAGAAGCGCCACTGAGACTCTCTCCCCTTTCTGATTTGCAGTTTCCCCAGCTGTGAAAACAGCACTCGCTCGTTTTTGCGTTTATTACCTTTCTAAAACCCACGGCAAACCATGGCTCTGCGCACGGCTGCTCCAAGGCTTTCCAATCTTAGTTACTACCTGAATCCTGGAAGCCTGGCTCCTTTAGGGACCGAGCTAGGGAAATCCTTTTGCCGAGGCAGGGGGAAGGGCTGCTCTGTCATTCACCATCAGACTGCTCCATCCATCCCAGACAGCTGAGCCTCAACAGCACAGGATTCCAGCAGTAAATCTCAGCAAGTACAGTATGTTTGAAACAAGGTGCTCTTTTAAAAGAGTGGAGAATTGGGTGGGAGTTTTTGGAGATTTTTTTTTTTTTGGAAATGTGTCTTTTGCATGGTTACCACAAACACCAGACCAAATTCTTCCTCTTTCTTCTTTTCATAATTCTTGTACATTTTACGTATCATAGATTTGATGAGAATAAGAACATGTATGAGTGATGCTCTAGTTGCAAAGCAAGTCAGATTTGGCAACTTGTGTGCAAATCAAAAACTCAGCAAAGGAAATATTTCAAGTCAGATGGCAGCTGGATACAGTGGTATCAAACTCCTATTTTACCATGGACTACGGAAAGAAAAAGCTCTCAGTTCTGGCCCTTAGGCACGTTATTAACCACTAGTTGTCAGAATCACCTGGAGTCAAATTCTGCCTTTTAATGTGATTTTGTTTTTCCTTTGTCACTGCTTAACTCCCTGGTTGTCTGCAGAGCGTGTCTTTGCCAAGGAATTTCACTGTGAGGTGGCAGCCAGCAGCACAGAGCCAGTTCCTTGGTCTCCTAAATAAGCTGCTAAGTCAGCTCTGCTCAGGATGGCTATCAGCTCTGTGCTGCCAGGTCTCTCATCAGCCAAGCAGGGGGTGTGACTGTCCCTCAAGATGCTGACTGAGTCCTCCAAGGCTACTGTGAGCTTACAAAACAGAGTAAATTGCAGCATGAAAGGGAAGGCACAAATCTGAGGGTTTGTTTAGATGTATCTCTAGATGTTGGTTACAGATGTACCTCAAGCATTTTGTTCTTGAAGTCACATTAAAGAAGAGTTTGTGATCAAAAAATCCCTGCAATTCTTGAACAGCAAAACAAAGGCTGATTAAAGGCTCAAAAGCCATTAGTAACTAGATCCATTTAGTGGAATTAACTTACCTCAATTGCACTAGTGTATTGCTCAAGTCTACTGTCAATCTTTGAGACAACTGCTGCTGTCTGGGTGGGCTTCATACCGCTATAGGAGTTAGAAAAAGAAGGCAAGAATTAATATTCCCTCCAATTAAACACTGCTGTTTGAACTGAACTTACTGGTTTTTTTGCTTTACCTCTTTTGAGCAGATTTGTTCAAAAATTCTGTTCGCTCCTCTATCTAAAAAAACAGAAGAACAAAAGCTTTAAGTTTTAAAGTTAATAAAGAGGCAGCCTATGCAAGGCCAGCCTAAAATGTCATTTTAAATGTCAAAAAAGTCAATCTGAAAGAGATACATTCCAACAGAAATTTCACACACACAAAGGTTTTATAGATAGGAGCCTATTATGCTACAGATTCATAAAAGTGGATATATTTTCTGCATGAATGTTTGCATCCTACGCATTTCTTCAGTGCCTCATATGTAACAAGAGAATAAACGATCCACACAGAAAGAAGAAAAGGGAAGAAGTCTGTCTCATGCAAGGGATTGATATGCACAAAATCTCTGTCATCCTCCTATCTCGTACACAACAGCAAGTATGTATCTCTTGAGACAGACAGAAAATCTAATAAAGTTTTTCTGAGCTGAGACATCAGATTAGGCCATGTTTGGAGCTCAGCCACACAGCCTCCCTTGTGTTTGCTTTTGGAGGACACTAACAATTTAAATGTGAGCTCCAAAAAACCCATCAGAGTAAACCCTGCTCATGTTCAGGCAGGGTCACTGCTGAATCAGTATCTACCAGCTGTTATTATACAAACAGGTATCTTACATTTCATTGTTATTTTCTACTCTGTAAATAGGAAAATATTGTGATGTTTCCAGGGAAGAAGACTCATGAAGGTCTCATATGACTTCTGTCAAATCTCTCAATACTTTGAAAACAAAAAACTCTGTCCCTGAACAGAGTTTTAAAACATTTCACATTGGGGGCTGGGGGGACGGGGGCGTATGTGCATCTATTTCTATTCTGGGTCAAGGAATATTTTCATCAAACTTCCTCAAGTCTCATCCACATTGCATTGTTCCACTTCTCATCCCAGGCTCTACAGTTTCACTTAAAAGCAAAATATATGCAAGCAGCTCCAGGGGATTGAAATGATTAATAATCAGCCTGGCTGGGTTCCTGGGGATTCCCCAGTCTCCGTAGGGGCTCTCCATTTTCAATTTGCTTTAACCGTGACTGCTCTGGCATTCAGAACAAGGCAATGACAGCCACTCCTTTAAATGGTTCTCTTCAGTGCCTTTAGCATCCAAGGCTTTCCCAGAATACTAAGTCCCACAGCAATCCCATCAAAGGGCATGCACGGTTTATTTCTCAAGCCCTTGCAAGCAAAAATTCAGGCAGTTCCCTGGAGTGCAGAATTTGCCAGGCGAGCTCACTGGAGGAACTCCAGCTACCACCCATCCAGCTCAAGGGCACGCCCGAAGCTCTAAAACGGATGCACAATTTACAGAGTCATTTCCATTAACAGTTTTAGTTGCCAAAACGCGAGCTACAAGCAGTCCTGAGTGCAAAGATGGGCTTTGCTAGGACAAATCCCCTGTTTGAGTGGAGCGATGTCACAAGGTGGCAGCAGAAGACCGGCAGGAGCAGGAGCCCTGCACACCCGCAGGAACAGGTTACAGCTGCTTCACCCAGAGGGGACACAGCCGGCAACGCCACAAAACCAGCAAGTAAATGATTCAAACGTGGCCAAACAGACCGAGGATGGTAACCTAAAACACGTCAAGTTTCCCCCGGTGCTGATTTCTCGGTCATAACCAGCAATGCATCAAAATGATGAGTGAATTCCTGCAAGGGCCTCCAGCTTCTCCCCAGTCTGTCCCCAGCTGCATCAGTGAAACCCTGGTGGGCAGCAAGGACAAATAGTATGGACGATCTCAAAGAACCAGGACTCAAGGTAATTGCCTGATAATTCATTTACAGGATCTTCACAGTCTTTTATGGGCAGGTAGGAGAGATGCTTCTGCACAGTGGGAAAACCAGGCTTCAGCAGGCACTGGGGGAAGAGGGGGACAGGTGGGAGGGAAGAGGGACATTATTCCTGTGCTTGTAGTACCAAGACAAAAGTGGGGTCATCCTTTACCCACTGGAAACAGCGGTTCTCAGGGCACCAGCTGTGGGGTCAGGAAAACGTCAGGGATTGTTCAGAAGAGGAAAGTGAAAAAGCAAAACAGAAAACAGACAGAAAAGCAGAGTTTGGAAGAAACCCTCAGAGCTGAGCAAAGCCCTCTGGCTGGGGAAGCAGGTGCCTTGTGTGGAGGGATAAAGCATTTTCTGCACATTTATA
The DNA here is from genome assembly GCA_013389985.1 of Dryoscopus gambensis. Taxonomy (NCBI): domain Eukaryota; kingdom Metazoa; phylum Chordata; class Aves; order Passeriformes; family Malaconotidae; genus Dryoscopus; species Dryoscopus gambensis. Next base: position 435,101 of record WEIT01017696.1, read on the forward strand.
TGAGAATTTAGTGTGAATTATGAGGATTTGTTCTAGAGTATTTTCCTCAAAACACAGCAGAAGCAGACATTGAATACACCTAGAGGAAACAAAGCTGTACACACATGTATTCAACATACAAGTCAAACACATTTAGACTGCACAGCAACATCTAAAGGTCATTTATCCACTGCACATCACACAAACTCCATGCAAAGAATTTTAAGCGTTTGGCACGTACAGTAAACAGTATGACAAAATAGATCTGTAAAAGAAACAGGCAAAGGCAAGCTGGTTAGCATAAAATGCAAAATATTTTCTCAGTTTCAGATCAGGAAATAAGAATGATCATTTTGCTGCATTCATCTTAACAGGATCTTGTTAAATAGCCTGGACTATGTTTTGTCACCGTGGAATACTTTCAGAACACACACGTACTCAAAAACGTCAACCTGCCAGGCCCTAATGAAATGATGACCAGAGAGAATGAGTTAACACACAATGAGACCATGACTTGGGAAACAAAAAACCATTGGATGTTCCCAGTAAAACTTGTTTCATAGAAAGGTATTACATGATTCTTAGGAGTTTTAAACTGTGTATTGGACATTAAGCAACAGAAACTGGTAGACGGATCTATAGAAAACTCTTTTCAAAAAATGTGTCAAGGAGGAAGGGGAACAAAAACGCACATGGGAAACCCTGTGTTATAATTTTGCCTCATATCCAAGAGTGGAAGAACCGAGTGGAAATCCACTGGAGTGCTACTCCCTGGGAGAGGCTTCCCCTCACCCTCCCTGAGTGGCCACCACAGTCTCTTGCTTCATTAAGCACAGTTATGCTTTTCCCTGCTGTCAGCAGCATCAGAGCAGAGTGTGCCAGTTTAGCTCCGTTTACCTACCAGCCTCGAGTGCTGCCATCAGCACCAAAGATGAGGAGAAACAAATGTCACATATCCTGTCCTTACCGTTCTGTTTTCCCTCTGCCGCAAGAACAGCTCATCTAGGAAGAGCTGATTGTGTGGAGCCTAATTCTTTCCAGTCACTGCCCCAGCTGCCAGGTACTGAGAGCAATAATGAGATAGGACAAGACAGGTCTTTAAAGAAAAAAAAAGTCTGTGAAAAGTCCTATCTTCTGGCTCAGCTGTCAGCCATGCCTTGCAGAGAGTGCTGGCTGCCACATCAGCCCCTGTTTCCCAGGAGACATCTCCAAAGACAGGGATATCTCAGCCTCCTGCCATTGCTCCCTTTCCTCACACCCAACTGCTTTTGCATTTCTCTAGTGCTGGAGTTCACCCCCAAGGGGAGACTGAGTACTGAAATGCACTGTTCTCTCTTGAGTAACCCAGAGAATAGAATACAAGGACTCAGCAACCCTCCTTCACAAAGAAAACACGAGGAATGAACTTGTCTAAAAAGTAAAATGAACGAAGATTTTTCAGGAAATTTCATTCTTCGAATGCATCATATTTTGCATGAACTAAAGTAGGGAAAACACAAGCTAGAGGCAGATGGGAGAGCAGCAGAGGTTGTCCAAAGCTTTGTCCTTATTTCAAAAAAATAACAAGACACAGGACAGAGGCTGAACAGAAGTTTGGTACTGCTGCAGCCCACAGGGTGTCCACCCAGCCCTGAGAAATCTAAGCTGCTTCTGTCCCTGAGCTAGTGATGAACTTGGCTTTATTTACTTGGCATGTTTTCTCTTCACTGTCCCCTCAGAAGGAACCAACCCTCGTGCTGTCGCTGTGAGGATCCCCACTGTGGTAGCTCTGCTGAAGCAGTGTCTCAGGTTTGGGGGAAACACTGTATTTAACAGTTAAAACAACAGGAGTTGTCCACACTGCATAGGCTGTGGTTTTTTAGAGGCCAGACTGGACAATCACAGCAGGTCTTTCCAAATACAAACATTTTGCCCGTGTTTGTATACATTCATTTACATTTGGGCATCCATGAGCTGTGTCATACGTGGAGAGGAGCTGCACATCTTTGTGTCCCAGCTCTGAGTCTGCATGTCAGGCTAGTCCCTGGCCTCCTGATAGGAAGCAGTACGCCACACTGCTGCCCAGTTCATCTCCCTTCTTTCCTTTGTTCTTGTAGCTCACTTGGCCATCAGCACGCCCTACTTTCCTCATATGAGCCACTCCTATGAACTTCTTTTTCATCCCAAAAGCTTATCACATCAGGGAGGACAGGGACGGAGAAAAAAGGTGCTTTGCCAGACTGTGACCCAAGAGAAGTCAGAATGTGCACATGTATCATGCATTATTTTTATACTGAGCCTCCCTTTTTTCAGGATTAATTCCAACCACCCACCCACGACTGTGCATTTGGGATTCTCACATGACTCATGGCAGATCTAACAAGATGATACATTCATCAAGGGAGAGAACCTGTGCCAGATGCTTTACAAATCAAAAGATAACTTGGGCAGTGCAGAGCAGACAGCGAGAAAGCTTCGTACCAACCAGGTGAGACCAGCCTGAGAAGTCTGTCCAAATTAGAGGTAACAACACAGACTGTCTTCTAAAAACTGGATTTTGACAAAGAGTTTCACATCAGGTTAATAAACTGAGATTATTCTCCCCTCAGCTCTTGACCACAGAAGGCCAAGAAACAGTTTGGGGTGTGAACTTCTACAGCATTACACATCTACACTGGCCACCCACAGACACTGGACTGGAGTGTGCACGGTATCAGCGATTCCTCAGAGAGAGAAACAGAGAAAGAGTTGCTTGTACCAGGTTTTGTAGCAAACAACTGCTACCTAACAAGACACAAACCCCAGCAGCAACTGTCTTCATCAAACAAACCAAAAAAAAAAAAA
>WEIT01017696.1:437920-458845 GCA_013389985.1 Dryoscopus gambensis
TAAAATTGGACCTTGGATGCTTAACAACATTTGAAAAGTTTCAGCTTTCCTCTGAAAGTACACTTAGAATAGTGTAGCATCAGTACAAAAGGTATCTGAAAGCTTTTAGCCTCCTGCCAAGCCCAGTGGTTTTCCACACTTTCCCCAAAATTAGGATGCATATCCTTTTTACTTTGTGTTTTCAAGTATAATTTCCTCCATTCTGAGCCTTCTGTGAATTAAAGCTCCAAATGTATGTCATAAAAGGCATCTCAATAAACAGAGGAAAAGGAAGCCATCCCAGGAGGGCTGGGAAGAAGCTGTACATTTGTAGTGTCTGTTACTGACATCATCTTTAGCAACCGGAATGGCAGGACCGGGTTTAACTGATGGGAACGAGTCGTGAAGTTTGGCAATCTTTGTTTACTACTGTGTGTGTTCTGTCCTAGTATTTCGGGTTCAAATGCATCTTAGAAGCAGAATGCAAGTCCATGCAAAAACATTTGGACTCTGTATTTGCCAGAACTGGACCCAAAACAGACCTGAAGCCCCAGACTGCATCAAAGTGTAGCTCTCTGTGAGTGGAAAACTAATTTTGTTCAAATGCAGTTTTTCACTCAACAGTTACATTTTTAATCTCATGGAGGTCCACTTCATGGTTCAATGAGCTCCTACCTGGTTCTTTTCTCTCCTAGTTCCCACTAAGCAGCCTTTTTGACAAACATTTTGGATTCTTAAAAGACTAATGACATGAAATGGAAAGAGGAAAAGATATTTGAAAACATTAATAGAGCTGCACTTTGAGCTGGAGCTGAGAAAGCAACTGGACTGAGTTCCAAAACAATACTCCCAAAAATTTCAGTGGGGCCAGGATCCCTCTTCCATGCTCAGAGACCATTTAATTGATTTATCACACTTCTAATATAATATAGACCACAAAAGACCATTTAGAAATCCTGCAGCAACAGAAGGGTGCGGTTTTATTTCTTTTTATGTAAGAAGATGAAATCCAGCCCAGTACTTCTAAATGTTATTTTTAGGGGGATTAGACATTAGCTAGAGCTCCCATATGGGTCAGTTACAATTAATGATGATTAGGCTGAATATCCTTAAAGACAAAGTAATCTGGCAAGGAAGAAAATAATTGTGGATGTGGAAGGAGTGAGAGAACATTTGTGACTCAATGGTCTTAAGAGATCTTCTCCAACCTAGATGATTCTATGGTTCTTCTCCAGGTCACAAAGCACTCCTGTAATTTAAAACAACACAGTAATACAGCTCTAAGTTTCAAAAATAATTTTCTCTTGAAGATGAAGATCCTTTTTGGAGACTCTGCATCCTCAAGAAGAGACAGCTGCCAGTCTAAGTCTCTATTTTTAGGAAGGAACTTTAATTTTCAGTCATCCCAATGAATGAAGTCTTTCAGCTAGAGGGTTCAGGCTAAGTCTATCAAAGCATTTTCCTAGGTCTGATTACAAGTATTTCAACATTGGTTTTGATGTTTGGCTGTTGGTTTGGACTACAAACCCCATCACTTTCTATGTGCTATATAGGTGTTAGTGGGGAGGTTACCTTGAGAGATGAACCTTTAGGACTGAAACATTTAAAGGGCTTCTTGTCTTCAGATACACCATCTTCTGGCATCTTTTGGCGTTTCTCAGCAGCTTCAGCCCTTCTTCTTTCAATTTCTTCCTTCATCCTCCTCTTTTCCTCCTTAAAAAATAAAAAATTATTTTATATAAATAAAGTACTTGTTCTTCCAGAAACTACATCACAATTACAGGGCTAACATTTACCAGATTTTCTGGGAACAGATTTTTACGCCAGTCAAAAACGTTCAGTGATCTGTCTGAAATTTATGAAGTTATTAATGCCAATCCATCACAGTGTTAAGGATGCCAGGAATACAGTTAAGCCTGTGCTGCTCTAGTGTCCCCTCGCAGTGAAGTCACCAAATTTATTGTCATATAGTGCCACTTGAACAGAGAAAAAGACTCAAACTCAGTTCCTCTGTATTCTCATGTATCATAATTGGCATTGTTCTTCTGTCCCTCTACTCTGACACTTATTGTGCCAAGGTTAATATTTAACATGGAAAAATCAAGAGGTGGCCAAGAAACTGAAGTTTAAATGCTTGCAGATCTCCCTCCAGAGATGAGTTTTTCTTCACAAGCTATGGTCAAACCAGAAGCCCTCAAAGCAACACCATTGTGAGTACGGTCAGTGGGGTCTGACCAGCAAGGTGTTGTGCAATCAGCATCTACAGAGTTCTGTTGTAAAGAGCTTAGTACATTAAAGGAAATGGCATTCAGCTGCCAGATACTATCAGTATTATTCATTTACCATTTGTTTTCCAAACAACTAGGATTCCTAAATGATGCACCAGAGACTTGGAAATCCTATTTGTAGAGTCCCTTGGCAGAGGAAGTACAACAAAACAGATGTGTTGGATATTCAATATTTAAATAGACAAGAATATCTCCCTGATGAGATCTAGCCCATTGTAACTATATATAACATTAGCATTCCAGCCCATCTGCAGCAGATAAATCTTGACGTGCACTTTGTAATTCAATCGTGTAATGTCAAAAAAATTCTGTGGCTATAACACTGCCCCAAGATTTTGAATCCCCATGAAGATAAGAAATTTTCAGCTATCACAGATGAAATCCTGACCCGTGGAAACAGATATTAGAGCCCTGTGTTTCCTAAGGCTAGAACTAGAACATTTTTCCTACCCTGGATGCTGCTTTTTTTACCTCAGGTCTTCACTAGACAATGCTGCAGAGAGTTATCAACTAATGGAAGTGAAGTAGTACTAAAGGAATAAACTCGAGTTCAACACTCCATTCTTCACACTTACCTCCTCCCTGATTTTTCTCTCAGCCTCCTCCTGCTTCTTCTTCTGCTCCTCTTCCTCCAGGATTTTCCGGCGCTCCTCCCGTCTTTTCTTCAGCTCGTCCAGCTCCGCTGCCGCCTCCTGCTGCTTCTCCTTGAGCTTCTCCAGCTCCTCGCTCTCGTTCTCGCCCCGGCGGCGGCGCTGATCCTCCAACCTCTTCAGAGCCTCGACCCCCGGCTTCGCCTCCTCCGCGTTGGCAGTCCCTTTCAGACTGGAGCGGCTGGGAAGGAAATACAAGGAAAAACCATGCCCAAAGGGGTTTCCCCTTCCTGGCCGGAGCCACCTGCTGCTACGTTAGCAGCAGCAGCGGCACGAGAGCCTGGCCCTCCAAGGTGCTGCCTTCTAAGACCTTTCGCTCCTTGCAAGCTATGGCTGACCCAAAACATTTCCATCAGGAGTTGTTCGGCTGGGATATTGCAAGGAGCACCTCTCCCATCACTGCCAGGGAGGAAGGAGTCTCTCCCACACTCTCGTGTGCACAGGATCTGCACCACTGTGCCTGAGAACTCGTGCCACACCCCTATTTTGTGTTCTGTGTCATAAAGTATGCGCTAATTCTTTGCTTTCAAAGGCTAATCTTTTTTTATAAACCCTCTAGAAAAAGACAAGGAACTTTGGGGACAGAACAAATTACTTGACTTGGGGAAAACAGGAGGAAATAAGAGAGGGGAGGGAGTCTTCCAGTTTCAACAGTGTTTTTTAAAAAAAACCCTAAAAAGATTCCTATCTCATCTATAACACCCATCACTCTAACTCCACCAGCATGCATAAACAGAAATGTTCATCAGGTCTTTTGCTTACATTTTCTAGGGAAAATACGACGTTTTACTAAGGAACTGGAAATTATTAATGGTAACTTTCCACAGGAGAAAAACAGGAGTTTTCCAAGCAGCTGTAATGTATGAGACAGGAAGAAAGAAAGAAAGCCAAATAAAACCCCAAACCTAAAGAATTTGCATAGGTGAAGTGCATGCTTCCAACAGAGTCAGATAGCATCACCTTGTTAAATAATTACCACATCAGTGTTTAGACAAATGTCTGCTGCCTAAGTGTGTTTAATGGTACTGCTGACAAGGAGATAGGTGCCTGAGATTTCTAAGTGTGCTATTGACAAAAAGACAGAAGATGAATGTATTTATGGAATTTTTTAAAAAAATTTCTGTATTCTTGGCATCTAAAAAAGCTGGAAATAAATGACTTCATTAATGCAACCAAAGTCTTGCAAAGTATAATACCACAAGAGAGTATAAATCAAACATTCCAACGGTAACTGTCTGAGATGACAATACAAAAAACAAATACCATATAAATTTGCAATCCAGCCAATCATACCCAATCCTGAAAAGATGCTCTTGATTCAGACAGTTGCCTCATGCAGATGGAGTCAGCCATATAAAACAGGCTGTAGGACCAGAGCTAAATTATTTGTGGTTTCAATATCATAATAGAATCTACTGACACAGAGTTCTCCACCCCCACGAGCTTACCAAATTGAATCAAATTTGGTTCCAGCACGGCATGCATGATTTAGGAATTGTATCACTAAAAAAACACATGACAGGTTCATTTAAGTGGCCATGAAAAAGGGCTTGCATCAGGCAGTGATGCCAAATTACAGAAAGGAGCCCTGCTTTTGTAAATGAAAAATACATACACAATTGAGCAATTATTGTGAGGATACACTGGAAACTTTATTTGAAGTTTCATTTAGCCCATTCAGAAACAAAGTGAAGAGCAATACCTGAGGTGTGATTTTGAATGGGCGTCCCGCCTGGAATACCTCTGACTCAGTTTGCAGAAGTACTGAGAACCCAAAATGTTCCACAAGGCTCTACAAGGCACTCTGTGATTTTCTAAAGATCCAGTGCACCTCATGCTGCACAGGACATAAGAAATCCCTGGCTATCTTAAGGCTTTCCTTTTTCATTGCAAGGTTGTAGCCCCTACAGCAAACAAACCCAGGAACCTCACTTTTTTTTCCTTTGCCTCTTGGTCGCTAAGTCTGTGTTGCCAACTCGGCAAGAGCAGGAAGCTTGGGGCCCAGAGAAGATGGAAGTGGTCACTTCAGGTAGACGGAATGATCCCCTGGCAGGGGCAAACATTTGGCCTTCGGAATTAAGAGAATGGAGAACGTTTGCCAAGATTCTCTTAAGAAAAAGCCACTCTGTTCTCTATCAGCACAGAAGAGAGGTCAGCCCTTGGTACCGTCAGTGCAGTCAGCCCCAAAGAAATTAACATCCACTCAGCTTTCAGCTGATAAAGCCAATGGCACAATCCAGTCTGAACATTCTTCTTTGCAGACCTCAGGTGATTATTTTGGCCTCCTTACAAAGAAGGATATTGAAAGTCTTGAACTTACACAGATCTTCCCTACCTGGTTCTGCATAATCCAAAATAGCAAGCAATGCACGGGCAGTAATTATCCTTACTTTCCTTCACCTCCAACTCCTCTGTTTTCAACAGATTCTGGGAAATCTCTGTTCTCTGCTGTCGACATTGGGAAATGAGTATTGAGATGCTGGGTGGAGGAAGAGTTTTGTAAGCACCTCTTTGGTATTAAGAAATGAAGCTGGTTGCCAGCTTTCAGACAAGGAGGAAAAGGAAAGAAGTAGTTTGTGGGAGCCAAAAATGTCAGAACAATGTGAAAAAACATGTTACATCATATTTAGGACTTTTGCAGTCCTGTATGAGAATAGGGAGGAAGGCAGGTGGGAGGCGAGATGGGAAGGGGAAGCCATAAAATGGGATTTTATTCTGCATTTCTCTTACTGGCTGACGTAGACAAAAAGACAGATAACATTTTTCTTTAGCCTCCACTACCCTGTTTTGTTCTGAATTCTCACCACTGAGAGTTAGGCAAGTTATATCCTTTCTAAGTAGTATCTATTTAAAAAACAAAAAGAACAAAGGACAGTTGCAGACAAATCCCAGCTCTGTGGGGGCAGTTCACTAGGAAATAGGCAAGAAGCCCTAATTCATACCCAACAACCCAACAAACACTGGCGCCTCTGCTGATGTCGCCAGCCCAAGTCTTCTACTCAGCCGACAAAAGGTTGTTGAACAGGCTTCTTCAAATTTTCATGAAACAGCAGAAGAAAAACAGAAATAGGAAAAAAAAGGAGTGGAAACTCAAATTCATATTTTGTCACTAATGCCTGTCTCCCACAGGAAGTAAAGCAAACAAAACCACAACAAAAATATTTTTAGAAAATCATTCTCATGTTATCGATGATGTGACCCAAGCCATGAAGGACAATTTTGAGCAAGGCCAATTTCCTGCTATTCCATCTCCATCGCTGTCTGTCTTTTGGCCTTAGGTCAGGGTGTCTCCAGGGTCTTTTGAGCTGCATTTTATTTTGAGAAAGTTTGTTTTTCCCGGAAGAATCACGAGGGGAATGCTGAGATACAATAGCAGATCCCATCTGCCATGCTCAGATTTCTCCAAGCGCCTGGAGAGCTTAACCTTTCCTTTGCCTGTGTCAATGTAGAAGAGGAAGAGAGACGCAGAAGGAGAAAAATTTAGATTTCTAACCTACTCATTCCTAGTTTCCTGCTAAAAGGAATAACTTAACTTCTATTTCATGTATGCCATGCTTTTAGCAGGCAGTATCCTTTTAAATAAGATTTTCACTAGAAAATTGTTACCTTCTTTGAATTGCCCAATACAAGCACAAGCCAAATATTTCCTTAAAAACAAAAATAAAAATTGAACTGTGACACAGCTTATAGAAAGGAAGAAAAAAAAAGAAAAAAGAAGATGATGTTGGCTAGAAGAGGTTTCTACCTAATTGAAAAAACACTTTTATACAGAAGCCATTAATTTCAATGTTTGCCTTGAAATCAAGAGAGAAGCTCTTTCTAGAGTTACCAACTGGATTGTGCTTCATTCTGCTATGCAGAGTCTAATTAAAAATAGGTGAGTAATCAGAAATAGGTTACTACAGTACAAATTGAGATCTGACTAAAAAAAAAAAAGGAGGGAACACAAAATCTAGGGTTTTGTCATTATTGGCCTCTGTGTAGATACTGGAAATAAATAAGGAAGGAAAGCCCCAGAAAAGCAAAACCAAGTCTCTTGTCTCTACTGAGGGAGCAAGGCCATTTCCTTCTGCTTTCTGGACTTCGCGTTGTTACTGCAACAGTGTGGGGACAGCTTAGAAACTACGGAACTACAACCCAACGGACACCTGAGCCACTGCCGAGGTTGCCAGCCCAGTTCCTCTACTCAGCTGCCACAAGGCTATTAAAGCAGAGACCCAGAGGTGGCCCCCGATCTGCTGTAACCTGAGGAAGCCCAATTCTTACTTGGAACTTACCCAAAAGCATTTTCAGTAGGTTTAAGCTTGGAGGCGGTGAGTTCACGTTCTCCGTTCTGTGCCTTTTGTTCAGGAACACCCTTCTTACGATCCCAGACACTTTTCATTTCCTCTTTGGGGGCTTTACCTTTGTCATCTTTTACCTATTCAGAAGATAGCATAAATCACAGAACAAAACACAAGACACACACAAAAAAAGTCAGAACGAGGCATTCTAAGTAACAGCTGAGAAACACAGATTTCTTGGCAAGACTGGGAACTGTTTTCAAACTGTTTATGTGCTATATGGCAGAAGTAGTCTGCAAAGCTCTGAAGTGTGATCAACCGTCACTTTGCTGTCCTGACCGGAATTCAAGATCAAAGCACCTTGAAAATAATATTACCAGTCTTCTGTGAAAGTTTGCTGTGGCCATGGGACTATGACACTACACAGCTTCACTCTGCAACTGCACCCCCACTCTTCCCTCCCACTGCAGCATCATTCACCTGTTACATCGTAAGACTGTGGGTTGCAAACCCTTTGGGACTTGTCAATACATTCCTGGTACCAGGTTTAGGGCATTGGTGCAATAAAAATAACACATAACCTCCACCAAACGTCAAGGTTGTTTGACAAAGTTCACGCTCCTTTCCGTGTCATCGCAGAGGGATACTTCATTATTGCAAGAATAATGGCCGAAACACAAAATCGTCTTTATATCAGAGCCAAACTTAATTCAGCAAAAAGCACAGTCCTGCCTGGGGCTGGTCATGGGTAGCATTATCAGACACGAATATTTAAACCTATGAGGAAGGAAATGCACTGGAAAACACGAGTAAAAATTCCCTTTATCCTGAGAAAGCTTTGTCTTATAATTCTTAATAGCAATCAAGAATATTTTGTGCATCAGTATTCCTTCAGAGTTAAGAAGTATTTATCAATACCACAGATGGCCTGACCCCAGCACGCTGAGTCATGGCCAGATGCCGGTAAAAGGAGAAAGTGAACTGATTTCAGTTATGTATCCTCAGGTAGAAATATTCTCAGTTAGTTAAGACTACCAGCCAAAACAAACTTTCAACAGCAGCAGATGAAACGTGTACCTCCAAAATAGTTATTTGCTTTCCCTAGCCCTGTGTTGAAGGAAGATTCTAGCTGGCAAGCAAGAGATACCTCCTCTGTAGAATTCAAATGGAGACCTTTTGAAAATAAAATACCTTGGAAGCCTGCTGCAGTCCCATTTGCTAACTAGAAAGATAAAGAACTTCTGTAGCAGTCCTGTCTGCAACACAACTGCTCTTAAGGTGTCCTGAGCTGCACCTTGAAATAAAAAACTAGTACACAGCTTCACACCTCAAATCAAAAGAAATTTCTGTTCTTCCTCATCAAAGAACAACTTCTAGAGAAGGAAAATCTTTACCTACAAAGGATGAGTGTAAAGTCTTCCAAGTCAAGATCCTCTTAAGGCATTGAATTAGGCTGGTGCTGAGTGAAGTCCCAGAGCCAGTGCCTGACTTTACGTGAGGCCAGTTTGCTGCTCAGAGAAGCTGATGGGATGGGCACCACTGTGGTAGCACACGTTATAAGCAAGCACAGGATGGTTAAACCATTTGAGCAAATTTGCTCCTGGCGGGGGATGTTGGACACAACCAACGGAGGCATTTGTGCTGCTCTGAGAGCAGGCAGCAGCACAGTGCAGACTTTTCCCACCCTCTCCTGCCAACAGGCTTTAGCCACGACCTGGCAGCAGCTCCCTGACGGACAAGAGGGGAGCTCAGCTTCCATGGCCGTGCATTCTTTGGCCATGATGCCGCAACTGCTACAAGCAGGGCCATTATTACCAGCAGCCTCAAGGAATGGTTTGCTGTTTTCTAGGAGCTGGGCTGAGACAAGCGGGGCTATTCATTTATCCTAATGGATGCCATCAGACAGTATCATCTTCTGGGCGTTCCCAAAGCGGGGTGAGCTAGTGAGCATGTTCAGAGCGAGAATCTCTGCTCTCTGTTAGCAATCTCCCGACCCTCCAGCCCCAGTCAGGGTGATACTGAAACCGGCTGTGTTGACTGGTGCAAGATTTCTCATGCCAGGAGCTCCGTCCTGGGATTTTGAGAGCATAAGATTTCCTTTGCTGAGATTTTCATCAAGACCTTCCTAAGTCTTATACAAAGCCAACACTTCCAGCTGCCTTATGTATTCAGGTCCACTGGGGAGGGTTGTATCTCTTACATCTTAATTGAAATCACTGAGAAAACTAATATTAAAACAATATAGTTTAAAAATTAATAGGTTAGGAAATAGCATTTCAGGAGCCAGTAGGATTTATGATCATGTGTCTGCATTTGAGAAAACCATTAACACAGCTTGGCCTCTTTATTCAAAAAGATGGTAAAACAAGATATTACAGAAACATTTCACATCTTTTGGGCCCAATCCTTCTCCTACTAATTTTAATACCAAAACAGAGCTTGATTAGCACGGAAGCAGAACCCTTTGTATGTCATTCCAAAGGCAGGCAGGGGAATGAGTTCTTTCCCTTGTCTCACTGCTTCCCTAAATTACAAATTCAGCTTCTGCTGAATTCAAAAAGGACTCCACTTGGAGCAGATGGGTGATATTACCTGAACTGAAATAGTTCACATGTTCTCACAAATCTTGATATGAAGATAAAACATGATCAAAGCCATGGTTAGCAAATTTCCAGCCTTATGTATTTATATTTTAATCTTTCTCTAGACTTCTGCTTTTCTGTTAGATTTTTATGCTATTATTTGAGAGCCGAGATTTCTAAACCTTGAGTTTGAACACCTTCAGACTGAAGCAAATCCGTCACTGAGGTTGGGGCCCATCTGGCAGATTTGATTCCTTACTTGGGCTCAGCAACTGGGTGAGTTATAAGCTGCGGGCATCTGGGTCTACGGCCTCCCTGCAGAGTCAGCTACCATCCCAAATACCATGAGAAGAGCAACTGTTGCAGCACGTCTAGCCAAACTGGAAGCAGGAAATACCAGGAGTCTCACATCATGAGAAAGCTTGTTCTTATGAACCTCCCAGGTCACTTTTAAGAACCAAAAACTGTGCAGAAGTTCAGAAAAAGAGGCAATTTTTTCTTGCCAAATTACTCCAAACCTGAACTTTGAGGGCCAAAGCAAATGCAAAACTTGATTATGTAGATACACTCTATTCCTTCAGGGTCTTGTTCATGAAACACTGGCATCCTCTTAGCTGCATGCACATTCAGAAAGAGACCTCGTTGAATGTGCATGTCCTGGAAAGGGGGGAAGAAGTGGAGATGGAAGCCTGATCTTGCCTGATCATCAAATTTTCTTCACAAGAAGCAACAAGTGAGATTTTCAAGACATTTTAAACGCTCAGGATGGGTATTCAGCATTGCACTAGAAGTGGGATTCTATTAAGTTGTCTCAGCTTGAGCATCTAAAGATGGAAACACTAAAATCACAAGTAACTTTTGTAAGTCTTGCCAATTTCCTGGAATAATCTAGCCCAGTGGGTAGGGCTTAAAAGCATGATGAGGGCTCCAGGGAGAGTTGGCCGAGTCCTACCTAAGAACGAGGAGGACAACTGTGTCTCAAGTTCCCTGCAAATCAAAGTTTGTGGTCAGCTACAGACTCCTCTTTACATTTACTTGTAATATTCAAAGATTGCATGTGAAAGTGAATAGTGGAAACTGCTTCTTTCTTCTTAGTATAATCCACCCCTTACTTTGTGTGCAGCTATTTCCTCACCACTCTCTGAGGGTGAGCTAAGCATCTACAGCATGTTCCAAACTCGTCTGCTAACTAAGGACCCTGGAGTGGACCCTCTGCAACCCTCAGTGGTCCCAACCCACTGGACAGGCAGCAATCTGTGCTGTGGCTCCCTCTAAGTCACACAGATCTGGCTGAACCCAAATGGGTCCAAACTTCCAAGGCTCTGACCAGTCTCTGACCAGTCTCCCATAATCAGAATCGGGGGCTGTTTTGACCTGCTGCACTGAACCAAAACCACAGCTGCTGCACAGCCCTGAACGTGGCTCCCTGTGTCCAGCTGTATCCTGAAGAGTAAATGGTCCCCAAATCTTATTTACTTACCATACAGTAAAACACCATGGCACCAGCTCCTGTGTTTACAGTGGAAATGCAATGCAATAAATTTTGTAGATTTTCTCTTTAAAACAAAAGAAGAATCTTGGGTATGCACAGTTTATATCACGGGGTATTGCAGTTTGTGGGGGAATTATTAGTTAAGGCAGTCAGGTGGCCAAGGGGCCTAGATTATTATTATCATTATGATGATTATTATTGATTGTCATGAAGATGATGATGATGATGATGATGATGATTAGAGTAGGTTTCATTCACAGGGAAAAAGTTCACAGTAAAGTGAGAGGAAACCAGGGAAGGATGATTAGTTGATACTGTCCTGAAAAATTCATCCCTAGGGGGAAAATCATACTTGTGTTATTGACTGAACTGGTTTACTGAAATATTTGTTTTAAGACAAACAGGAATTGGTCCTAAAGCCCCAAAAGAACAAAGTACTTAAGAATTTACTTAATTTTAAGCACTTAAGGAGCTTCATCCCTATTTATTTCAGCAGGATTACCCATGTTCTTGAAGTGGAGCACAAGTTTAAGTACTTTGCTGAAGAGGCAACTTTCAGTTATAGGTACCTTATTTGTTTTCATGTCTCAAGTTTCCCTATCACATCTAAATCAGTGGTTTATGAGTTACCTGATCTTTTATGGAGGTAGCTTGGAGCTTCTCTTCTGGCAGCTTTTCCTTTTTAGCTTCCACTTTTTCTTCCTCCTTTGTTTTTGGGTTTTGCAATAATTTATTTATTTTTTAACACAAAAACATCACCCTTTTGTTTCTCCACACTGTGTTCACGTACCAATCCTGTGTGCAGCCACAACTCCATCCTATGCTGCTGTGCCCACACCTCTGTGTGCAGCTGTGCCCCCTCCACCCTCTCCAAAAGCTCCCATTCCCCCCATCTGGGCCTTTCTCCCTGGCGTGGCATCATGCTCACACGTCCCAGCACAGAGCCCTTTCCTGTGATTGCATTTAGCACACAACATTGCTCACACGGTTTGACAGGTGCTCATAATATTTTGTGCCAAGATGTGTCTGCCTCCACCTCACGTGCTACTGCATTAGGCCAGTTTATAGCAGCTGAGGGAAAGAAAAAGGCAGCAAAAGCACATGCAGAGGTCTGAACATGCAAGGTTTTCTTTGTATGATGGAGTGAGGTCAGGCCTGTTGTGCACTGAATTATTGGTAAGCAGGAGGGGCTTTATTTTTAAAAAGAGAGCGCGACAGCACAAGTATTAGTAACTTCAGTACAGGACTAGATCTGTGAGGAAATTCCAATTCAGTCTTTTCTTGCATTACATTTCACACAAACCACAGGTGTCTTATTTTGGTGCAAAATGTTTACTGTACCTGTTTTTTCAAGAAAGCTGCTTGAGGTTTTTTGTCTTCTACTTTCTTCTCTTTTACCTGTTTATCTTCTATTTTCTGTTCTTCCACCTTTTGTTTTTCTTTTAATTTCTCTGCTTCTAGTTTAGCCTTTTCCTCAGCTGCCCTCTTTTCCTCTTCTGCCTTTGCCCTCTCCTCAGCTGCCCTCTTTTCCTCCTCTGCTTTTTGCTTTTCCTCAGCTGCCCTCCTCTCCTCTTCTGCTTTAGCCCTCGCTCTTTCCTCAGCTGCCCTCTTCTCCTCCTCTGCCTTCGCCCTCTCCTCAGCTGCCCTCTTTTCTTCCTCTGCTTTTTGTTTTTCCTCAGCTGCCCTCTTCTCCTCTTCTGCCTTCGCCCTCTCCTCAGCTGCCCTCTTTTCTTCCTCTGCTTTTTGTTTTTCCTCAGCTGCCCTCCTTTCTTCCTCTGCTTTTAACCTCTCCCTTTCTTCTGCTTCCTTCCTTTCTTCCTCAGCCTTTTCCTCATCCCTAAGCTTCTCTTTATCTACAGCATCAGTTACACTTTGCGTGCCTTCCGGCACAGCATTTGTATCATTCTCTGCTTTGTGTTCCTCTGCATTTACAGTTACTGGCTCTTCTTTATCTGTGGATTTTTCTGCTGTCACAGCTACCTGATCTTCCTCTATGGGGAGCTCCTTTGGTTTCTCCTCCTGTACCTCCTCCTTGTCTTTTTCTTCTTTTTTTTCCTCTTCTTCCCCATCTTGCCTCCAGTTGTTCCTCTGGTATGATTTGGTAACTGTTTCTGTCTCCTCAGTCTCATAGCGTCCTCGGCGTGTTTCAGCCTTCTCCTCTTTCCCCGTGGTCTCGTTTTCCTCCACATTGTTTACTTCTCTCCTGCTGGGCAGTGACAAGCTCCCATCTGTGATCGTGGGGTCAAATTCCTTTTGGCGTTCCAGGGCTTCCTGCAGACGTTTCTGGCGTCTCTCCTCCCGTCTTGCCAGTCTCTCCAGCAATGCAGCTTCATCATCTGTAGAACGCTTGCTCTCCTCTCCTGCCACACTACATAAAAGGGACAGGTTTGCATTAAAAAAAACACAAATTCTTTCTAACAACATATGCACTTCACCGTTTCTAGGAAAAAAAGCTCGCTGTAACATCATTCCATGGTTGGAAAACACAACAGGTTACTCACTTCAAAATTTAGCTGCTGTTTTGCTATCTGTATCCATTCTCCTTGCCTGAAATAGAATGTACTCAGTATCTATGAGCACTGGCTGTCAAATTCTGGTTTCTTCTAGCAATTGTGTTATGGCCACTGGAATTTTGGGTATATTATTTGTGACTATGAGAAACTAAATAAAAGATGGACGGACTGGAAGGCCAGCTCTGGACAGACAGGAAGGCCACTCAGCTTGTGACAAGTGGCTGTGGACATGAGTGATACGGCTTAATGGTTTAGGGGCTACAGGGGCACTGCTGAGTTTGTGGTTGGACTTGATGATCTTAAAGGTCTCTTCCAGCTTTGATGATTCTATGATTTGAAGTGTCACCTCGTTGCATAAGCTTTTCTGCTCTGTATACCTGTCTGACACTGACAGTGCCACATGAGTTCTGTGGTCTAGAGCTCACACCCATGCCCTGCAGGCATGTTGCAGCTACAACTTGAGGACCGGGTGCCACCCAGTGTTTTGGCCCCATGATGCCATGACCCCTGTTAGCAGAACAAAAGATGTGGTGTTTTGTGAGCCCAGATGCATCCATGCCTGAGAGAATCTGAGAGCCCCCATGAGCCCCAGCTGAAGTACCCCACAGACAGCCCTGATGACACCTGGTTATGTGTCATGAGCATGGCCTCAGCCTCCTACCTTACCATGTAGACACAGCCACGGTGATCCTCACAGTGTTAGGTCCTTCTTCAGTTAAAGGATGGTCAAACCGAGTACTTAAAATTCAAGCACCAAAGCAAACCTCTTCCAAAAGTTCTCTACTCTGAACAAAAATTATCATTGACTTGTCAGTAGACAAGATCAGATATTTACCTGTTCTGGGCATTAACTTCAGGCTTCTCCGTTACTTCTCCTGCGAGATCTCCTTCTTCCTTTTGCCGCAGCCTCTCCTGTCGAGCCCGCCGGCGACGTTCTCTGGCGGCTTCTTCGTCATCGTCATCATTTCTCTGGTAGGACAGCCTGCAACGGGGATAGGGAAACAAACGTGCTATAGCATGTTGGACAATGAAAAACATCACAAAAAGCACTTTTCTAGAGCACAGTAAGCATGGCTACAGTGGCTGCTCCACATGCTGTTTAGAAAATACGCTGTGAAATTGAGATGCATCATTTCAAACCCCGGGTTTCTTCTGCTTCTCAGAAGTGAACTTGACTTGAAAATAGTCCCGGTGAAGGCAGCAGCCAGTCCAACACTTTCAGTTGGCTCTTAGAAAACACCAAATCCAAAAAAGCCCAGGTCCATATCTGAGCAAACATCCTGCTAGCCTGCACCACAATGCTGTCGGAGCACTCACAGCAGCATTTGAGCAGACTATTGCTCAGGCCCACGTAACTGAAATTGGACTCAGCAAAGCAGCTTTTCATCAGTCTCCTCTAAATATCACATGCTAAAAATGGTGACTGTATTCTAAATTTTGAAGTCCAGAAAGCAGGGAGACACAAGTACGACAATAGCTCTCAGTGGTCGGTTCTGAGTGCCAAACATCTGACACCCACAAAATTTCTGTGAGCCCGGAGCCCTGCCAGACCAAATCACACAAGATCGCTGCTGTGATGAAAGCCTACAGCTGAGAACCCATTGCATTCATCTAACCCAACAGATGAGTACATTTAGTTTCATCCTACTTGAAAAGGAAAGCAAGACCTTACAATCCTAATAATCCTGTGTCCCATTCAAATCTTTGCTGAGGTTATTACTGTGTGAGATAAAGGGAGAGGCCTGCATTCCTCTTATCTTTTTGTGCAGGGAAAGTGAATTAGGAAGCTAACATGTGCCAGACCCAGTCAGGGCATTCCTTTACTTTGCTCCTGGCAGTGGTCTGATACATCCTGGTTAAGAAGTCTCCCTTCCTTACATAGTCACACGTTTAAGTTAGCAGTGCAGCCATGAACATGGGAAAAAACCAGAGTTCTGCATTGACTTAAACCAAGTACAGGGAATGTTTGTATTGCAAATAATATTTCAACATTAAAAGCAAATAAAACATTTTGATTTAGCCATCAATCAGATTGTTTGGGCCCAAACCTCTCCTATCACCATGTTCTGATATTCCTTTTCTCCTTTGCTGAAAGAAGGGTGGAAGTATAGGTTCAGCAGGGATTCAATCACCGCAATTTTACTTTAAGAATTTAAAGTGTAAAACATGGCTGAGCCACTTGCCAGACCTAGAACAGCATTTTCATCCTCAGTGAACCAAAGAATTTGGTTTGCTACTTTCCTGCTCTGCTTCAAGAGCTTGCAACCTTTTTCTTTAGAGGAAACAACTCCTCCCAAAGACGGTGCAAACCATGAGCAGCATGGCCATGAGGGATCACAGCGGGGGATGAGGAAGAAAGGAAGGAGACAAAGTAAAAACACTAGAGGTGATGCAGGCAAGGTAAGGAAGAACACTTCCCACCATTTGTAAGCAACTTCAGGGGGTATCAACATTTCATTTAGGTCTAGAACACAAAGCATGTAAATAAAATAATAAATCAATGGGGTCCTTAATTTCCACAAGAAAGAGACTCTGGAATAAAACTGCATTAGCAAACTGACTACAGACACTCCCCTCACTGGGAAGATGTTCTGGCCGCAAGAAGCCTGTAATCTTTTTAGGTCTGAAGTCCAGATGTAAGGGCAGAGGAGAGGACACACTGCTCCTAGCCTGTGGCAGCTGGATAATGGCCACAACTGAGTTGATACCCAGGGTCTATAGCTCAGGATTTGTCTTTGCAGTGAGACCACACAAGGACGAAGAAGTTTATTCCACTCTCTGTACCCACACAGAGCACCCCTACAAAGCAAGGAGGACAACTGCTTTTAAAAGCCTCTTTAAAGTGCCTTTTTTTAAACCACCAGTTCCTCAGCAAACTAAAAAAGGAAATTAAAAAAATTACCCTAAGCAAAAAATTCCCACAAAATCTCATCCATTAAACAGATATGTACTTCCTGTCCTTGGACACTTATCACAGAGATCATCTGTTAAGAAATGCTGCCAATGTCTCTTAATATGCTTCTAAATACATCCATTGCCTTACTACAAATCACAGCAGTTTCCTAGGGCGAGCAAGTACAGCAGGTGTGGGCTCCATCCATAAGAATCACCTGAAGTGTTCATTTGTGTTCACCAGCACTGATTCGTGCAACACGCCCAGTAATCTGGAAAGTCATAGGAACAACCAACTGCAGGCTTTTTAGAGATCTGTTTATGTTTCCCTTACAACTATGTTAACACTGCTTCCACTGGGAGTGTAAAGAGTGACCCTCATTTTCCCACTGCTACAGATCTCTGTAGCAACCCATCATGAGCAAAATCAATCTCGGAGCTCTTCAGAGTTTATTTTTCAATTTTGGCATTCTTCAGACTAAGAGTAAATACATAATAAAGAGTACGTCTCCAAGATTTCAACTCTGTTTATCAGAGAGATGGAAATCTGATGATCCACGCTGGCCTGTGTTGTTTCTCCACCCTCAGAGAGCAGCCTTGCTGCCCAGCACACACCCAGCAACTAAATTAAACTAAACTTGTAACCATTTGTCACCTTCCACACAACTGTGCAAAGGCTTTGCAGGCAAGTGTCTCTCCACAATCAGCTGTTCCAGCTATCTCAGGCAACGAGACCACAACACAGCATGGTCTCAAAGAGGTATGCCAAGCCTGCTGATACAACAGCTCTTGTTGAACGTTCAGATCACAGAATATTCTGAGTTGGAAGGGACCCACAAGAATCATCAGGTGCAACTCTCAAGTGAATGGCCCATAGAGGGATCAAACCCACAACCTTGGCATTATCAGCACCTGCTCCAACCAAATGAGTTGATCTCAGGGAAGAAAAGATGATGACTTGGAAACCATCCTACACTGTGTTATCAAAGATATGTTCTCAGTCTAAACACCAAGGAAAAAAAGGAAAAAAAAAGGCAGTTTCTGCTGTTTGTCCTGTTACCTTCTCTACGTTTCTGACATGAGGAAAAGCAGTGTAACCTCTGTGCATAATTGCTAAGTTGTTCTAGTAAAGCTTCACTGCTGAGTCTCTCATCCTTCCCAAACAGTGCAACTCCAGACAGAGCTCGTCTATGTGAGAGGAAACTTCCCTCCACGCTGGGCAGTGATAAGTACCAAGTGATAACAAGTATTAACAGATGTTCTGCCCTATCAAGCAGGCAGGACAGATTTATATCTCCAGGACTGAAATCCCAGACCTGCAGTACTCAACAACAAATCTCATTATTATTTGAAGAAGTCTAAAAACGTTGCCCTCGGATTGAATGGGGGGCCTTTGAGTGGAAAATAAATCTGCTGGATTGGGAATACAGGAGATGTGGCCATCGGCTTCAGACCTTTTCCACAGAAATACAGCGCTCTGTATTTTACACCAAACACCGAATTTATATAAAGTTATAACCCAGCAAGAAACTTGGTAATAGCTGGGATGATTACGGGGCTGAGACCATTTCATACAATCCAGCTTCAACTGGTTTCCACTTGAAACCGCAAATCAGCTCGAGCATTATCTGAGGCACTTTGGGTTTAGAGCTCCTTGCCCAGTACTACTACATTATTATTATTGTCTGAATTATGACAGCACTGAAATTTCCTGATCAAGCTCATGGGCTTGCTGCAGTAGGCAATTTATAAAGACAGGGCAAGATCTGGTCCCTGTTCTAAACAGTGTGTATTCTGATTAGAGAGAAACTTTATAACTTGTAGCACAATCTGCTCTCAGTGACTCATAAATAAACCTGATAAGTCCACATTATTTTTTCATTTCTCACAGGAGTAGAAAAAACCAGCCTAATTTGAGCTGGATCACACTACTCCAGTCTAGAGGAGGCAGGGAGGAAGAACTGCTGTGGATCTGAACTCAGACTCCATCTTAGGAGTGCCAGAAATGCGTGAAGAAATTCCAAACAGAACAAAAGCCTTTAAGATTTCTAAACAGGCAGCTCATACCTGCCTCTTCTTTCCTCCATGGTTCACCCAAATGGCAGCCTGGTTTTTACACCTGCAAAAACACCTTGCATTCTTTGCAGTGCCCCCACAATGTGGACCTCAATTACACACAATTGAGCAAGCTCTTTCCCACACAACTTTGTTAGCCTGAACCTTTGACATGTATTACAGATTGATTTTGTCTGTGGTGCACCCCAAGAAATGAAATCATTCAGCCTGTACCAAACTGCTGCACCTCCAACTTGCAACCTAACCCACTTCTAAGGCCTCTGCCCTTTATTACGTAAGACCACAGCAGCTGAAGTGATGTCTGTCACCTTGTGTGTCTCCAAATTTATGTCAGATGGAGGATGTCAGTAAAACGTCCTCAATGACAAACTTTGCTGCCAGACTCAGTCTATAAAAGTTGCATTTGTTGGCCTTCTCTGCTCTTAGAAAGTATTCCTATTTACCCAGGCTCTTCCTGAAAGGATGGGTGGGGTGAGGATGGACTTTGTTAAAATACCCAGTGGGGAGTGCTGTTTGTGTCACTGTCGATACTCAGTCCCCTTTTATTTATGAAAACATATGTTTTCAATCTTTTTATTGTTCACTTAATTTGTGTTATGATAGGCACACTTCAAAACCTGAATATAAACAACTGATCAATCTTCGTCTCAAAAAAAAAATCCCCCCCCAAAAAAAACCAAACCCATAACAAGTGCATGTGGTTCCACAGAGGGCTGTGCCTCTTTCAAGCTTTGCGTGTCAATATCAGCTGTATTTCATTCAAGTCACATCTAAAAACGTGGGGAATGGTGGGTGGCAGTTGTAGGGAAGACTGTTTTTTCTAATCGTTCCTCCATAATTCAATAAGAGCTGCCAGCATTCTGCTCAGACCTGCTCGAGAAGATTCATTTTTATGAGGGAATGAGGAGAATTTCAGTCCAAAATCCTCATGCTTCAAAAAGATGTAGTGAGTGAAAACAGGGGATTATGCTGGAGACATGCAGACATGCCACCACAGTTCTCAGTCCAATGTTGTGCATGAATGCTGTTATTAACACCCATACTTTTCACATATTTCTCAATTTGACATGCATCATTTTTTTCACATTGCATGTAGGAGAGACAAGTGGATAAAATTAACCAATGGCTGGAAATTAAACCCAGACAAATTAAAACTGGAAATTAAGCACACGTTTTGAACAGTGAGTGTAATTATATATACAAGAAATGATAAACATCCATCTCTTGTATCTCCACATTAAGATGGATGCCTTTTTGGAAGTTACACTACAAAAAAAATTACCAAATTTTGGGTTCATTGTAGATAGCTTGGTGAAATTCTGTTAACTTAGGTATGGGAAGTTAGACTGGATTCTATGGTGGCACGTGCTGGACTTATACAGCCTTCCATTTACAAGAGAGACACACTTTGCATTTTGCTCACAATTTATCTCAGTCTCAAACATTTTTACTCCTTTCTTGCACTCATTGTCCACAGGTTTGCAGCCTGTACTTCTGAGCAGACCAATTTCCCAGACATCCACACAGTTCTCAGGCCAGAACAGAGACTGATGCACCTTTCAGTGTATTATGTTCTCATTCACCTCATTTTCATACTGTCATTCTAAAACACTTTCTTCTTTTTCATAGCTCCAAAGATTTCAAAGATTTTTTTTGTTGTTGTTTCTGATGGGCAACCACTTACTGAATATGTTTTCAGAAGAACATTCTTTCTGTCAGACCTGGCATCCTTAATTTCCTACCACACCTTTAGAAGAATTTCTTCTACCTTAAACCTTGATTTAAAATACCTAAAGGCTAAAAGAGTGGCCATTTTAACAGCACGTTTTTTTGTTTCAGATGAGAAAAACCTTTAGATTATTTACTTTGGTGTAGGACTTGGCTGGGAGATTGTTATTTTGTTTACATGACAAAGCAGTTAAGCATGGGAAAGAAGAGGTCTTCTGAGAGGTTCAGTTGGTGTACCTTTTTTTAATGGTTTCTCTTTTTTTATGTTTTTGACATTTAGGTTTTTTCACAGGTAAGGAAAGAGTAGGCACACTCATCCCTCTAACAGGCTGATTCTGAAATCTAAGGTGCAAGCCATCCACGTCGAAGAATGAAGTATAAAAAGTGATATGCAAAGTAAAAACCACAAGGAAAAAGGACTCCATAGTGACAACAAAAATCC